>PVJS01000607.1:0-122210 GCA_004027185.1 Glis glis | reverse complement strand
GGCCAGGGGTGTAGCGCGGAGGTAGAACACCCCTGGGTTCAATCCCCAGTACCACAAAATGAATAAATAAATAAATAAATAAATAAATAAATAAATAGGGCCGGGGGTGTAGCACGGAGGTAGAATGCCCCTGGGTTCAATCCCTGGTACCGCAAAAAAAAAAAAAAGACTACTAGGCCTGATGGAACTTATTGTCAGGAACCCACCCTCCACACGGGTGTTTTGAGCAGCTGCAGGATCCCTGTGAGTGGGGCCAGCTCTGGGGACCTGAGAGCTCTGTGGGAAAATAACGTCAGCCATGTAGCTCCCTAACATTTCCCTAGAAGAAAGTGGATGAGAAGAAATGTGTGATATAATTTGGTGTCAGTTAAGGACTTTTGAGAAGGGGGACTTTTCATTTTGAAAAGGGTTGGGATATTTTAGTCAAGAAAAGCAGAACCAGAAAGACCTCAGAGGTTTAAGCGGGTGGAATGAGAAGATTTATGGTTCAGGAGAAAAAATATCAAGCAGTTTAAAAAGACTAGAGGATGGAGAACGCTACAACATACTCAAGTGAGAGGTTAGCAAGCCCTCAACTGCAGCAACAGTGATGTGGGGTTTGGAGGAAAAAAAATAACCAATTAGAGATTTTTGATGAGTGATGACATGCAGAATGGCAGAGAAAGCAAGTAACTTAGGAATATTTCAGGTTGAATTTTTGGAAAGACCATTAACTGAGATATGGAAGATTATAAGAAGATATGTGAAAGGCACAGTGAGCTCTGTTTTGAAGCACAGTGGACATGCAGAGTCTTTGGGATGTACAAAAAGATGCAAAGAACAGAAAATACAAATTTCAGAGCCATACTCTGAATATTTACATTTTTTTTTTTGGTACTGGGGATTGAACCCAGGGACATTCTACTTCCAAGCTACACTCCCGGTTCTTTTTCTTTTTTATTTTGAAATAGGGTCTCACTAGGTTGCTCAGAGTCTCACTACATTGCTGAGGTTGTCCTTGAAACCTGTGATCCTCCTGTCTCAGCCTCCCAAGTACTCCAATTACAAGCTTGTACCACCAGGCCTGGCTAGTATTTACAAATTTAATATTGGGATAAAAAGACTTCCACCCAGTACACATAAATAATCTTAAAACTCAACAAGAGTAAAAATATCCACATTTTTTAATTTAGCATAAATTTGAAGATTCTTTACCAAAGAAGATACATGAGTGGCAAATAAACAATAGGAAAGAAGCTCACTACCGGTTACTGTCAGGGAAATGCATATAACACCTCAGTGGAAAACCATGATACACTATTAGAATGGTAAACAGGCAGACCACTAAAAATCAACTGCTGGCCGGGTTTTAGAGTAAGAGGTATGCCTATTCATTGCTGGGGGATATAGAAAATTGCACACTTTGTTTGGGATAGAGTTTGGCAGTTTTAATAAAGTTTAACATAGATTTATCATAGAAGCCAATGATCATACCATTTCAGTATTTACCCAAGAGAATTTAAAATGTATTTCAACACAAAATATTATATATATATAATATATACTGTATACAATATATTATATTATGTAATATATATATATATACCTCCACACATTTGTAGTACTTCATTCATATTTGGTGAAAACTGGAATGAAGCAGGATGGCCTTCAAAAGGAGAATAGAAAACTGTAGCATACCTATATAATAGAATACTATTCAGTGATCAAAAGGAATGAGATGTTGATTCACCCAACACCATCAGTTGTTGTTTTATGGAATTTTGTAAGTGAAAAGAGCCACACCCAGCCTGTGTACTGTATAATTCCATCCATATGACAGTGTGGAGGATCCTCAGAAGACTGGGAATGAACCAACCATATGACCCAGCAATACCACTTCTAGGTATCTACCCAAAAGAATGGAAACCAAATGACATTCCGGAACTAAATGAAACTATAGGTTCACACAAAAAAGATGAACTCATGCAGGTGGCATCTATTCTGTGTTCAAGTTATTTGCATAGTTTCCAATAACTTAACTAAATGTATAAAGATAAGCTAAGTCAAGTTACATCAATTTAATGTTAAAAGCTGGTAAGGAGGGCTTAATTATTAGGCAAAAAACAATTATTTTTTTTATTTTTTAATGGTGCTAGGGATTGAACTCAATCTCCTACATGGTAGGCATATGATCCACCACTGAGTTATAACCCTAGTACTTTTAATTTTATTTTGATACAGGGTCTCACTAAGTTGTCCAGGCTGACCTTGAACTTGTAACTCTCCTGTCAAAGCCTCCAAAGTAGCTGCTATTGATTACAGGAATGCACCACCATGCCAAGCGGAAACAACTCTCTTTACCATATAATGGGCCTATCATCAGTTATCTAGAATGGGCCACGGATATAGCTCAGTGGAAGAGAGCTTGCTTAGCAAGCACAAGGCCCTGAGTTCAATCCTCAGCACTGTAAAAAAGAGAATCTAGCACACTTAGATAGCTGAAAGTTAACAAGCATTTAAAACAAGCATTTCAAAATTCAGTAAGTGTTCCAGAGATAAAGAAGGACTCAGTATCAACATAACCACCTAATATACAACACAACTTCCAAAAAAATGAAGGAGAGGGATTAGATCTAGCCTCCACATGAAACAATAAAAAATACAAAACATATGAAGCAGCAGTTTTCGTGACACTTGTCTCGGTGGACCTTCTCACTGCTGTAACCCAAGACAACTGATCACACAATGACTCAGAGGAAGGGAGATGTATTTGCTCACAGTTTTTGGAGATTTCAGAGTTCAGTCTATCTCAGGCCCGGTGTGCAGAGCTCAGGACATGGAGGCATAAAACAGATAGAGGGAGAATACATCAAGGAGGCTGGAAGCCAAAGAAAGCAAGCAAGGGGACTCAAAGACACAAGCTCAGTCTCCATGGCCACACCCCCAGGGACCCACTGTGTGTAACCGCATCACAGCAGCCTGTTACCTAGGTGGTAACCAGCCTAGGAATGAATTTCAATCAATTGTAATAGATTTACACACTGATGAGATTACAACCCTCATGACTTAACTTTATCAACTCTGAGCATTAATACATGCGCTCGTCAGGGGGCCTTCTATATCCAACTATAACAATACTGGACATCAGGTAATGAATGACATCAAAATTTGAAACTTCTGTTATTCAAAACACTATTAGAAGAATGAAGAGACAAGTCACATCCTTTTAAAAAATGTTTGCAACACATATGCCTGATAAAAGGGTTTTATCTAGATTATACAGAATGTTCCCAGAAATCAATAAAAATAAACACTGACCCAATGCAAAGTGGCTAAAAGGTTTGAACAATCCCTTCATCGAACAAATACATGAAGATATGTATAATGTCTTTTATCATTAGAGAAATGCAAGTTAAGATCATAATGAAATATCAGCACACAACTATGAAAATGGCTAAAATTCAAAAGACTGATCATACCAAGTATTGGTGAGAATATGAAGTAAACAGAACCTTCATCGATTGCTGGTTAGAATAAAAAAGAATATAATCATGCTGGGAAAACAGTTTTGCAGTTTCTAATCAACTTAAACATATACCATCTATTGTATATTAATACTGCACTCCTAGGTGTTTACCCAGGAGAAGTGATAGCATATGTCTATACAAGACTTTCACATGAATGTCTATAACAGCTTTGCTTGGAATAGGAAAATACTGGAAACAGATGAATGGATAAGCAAACTATGGTATATCCATACAAAGGGATACTATTCAACCATAAATAGGCATGGGTTATTGGTTTACCCAACTGCGTAGCTGGAAATTATATACTGTTAGCTAAGTGGAAAATAAAAAGAGTACAAACTCTACACGTCCCATGATTTCATTCATCTGACATTCTGGAAAATATAAAAACTAATTGGGATGGAAAACAGAGGAATGGTCGCTAGGGGCTGGGAAGAGTGGAATTCTTGACAAAGGTGAGAAGGATTTGTTAGCATGATGGAAAAAAATTGAAATCTGCTTAGGGTAGACACAAGACACTATACATTTGACAAAATCATAGAACTGCATAGCATAAAGACTGAAGGTAAACATAAAATTGTTCTATCTTAGTAATTAATATTTTTTCTAAAAATAATTTTCAAAAAATAATTCAAATTTAGTAATTATTTTTTTCTTTTGTAGTGATGAGGATTGAACCAAGGGCCTCCTGTGTGCTAAGCAAGTACTCTACCACTGAGCTATACCCCAGCCCATGAACATTGTTTTAAAGATGTAATTTCAACCATGATAAAGGAATCTGTGATACAAATGTGCACACTGCAAGACTTGGGACACAGGACTGATCTGAGTAACTGTGGAAAAGGGTCTTTTGACTGGAAACTGTACAAGCAACAATAAAAGGAAGTGTGCAGAAACATTCCACACCCTCTGCACAGTAAATGACTTTCCCATGAAGGTTTGGGTTAAAAATCCTAAAACTGTTTTGCATGTCCATTGGGGTCGAATCCCTAAGTAAATGGATAATGAAGATGGGTGCAAGATTTCTCAAGGTCAGAGGGTGAAGCTATAATACACAGATAGAGGAACCACAGAGCCAGGGCTCTGGACTGGTGAACCTGAGAACCTAGAGTCTTGTCCTGCCTGGCTCGCCCAGCATGGTGCTTCTGAGACAGGGAGCTCTGGGTGTAAGGACATCCTGGTCAAATGCCACTGATGCCCTTTGTTCTGACTGACTGAGACTGAGTAGATTTTTTTTGCAAAAGTACCTCTTAGCTTGTTCTATGCACTTCGGTCAATTTTCATCAATGTCGAATGATTGATTTTACAACTGTGTCCAATTTTATTGCTTCTTTTGTAGGGAGAGAATTTGCTGAGCTCTTCATGGTACAAAGTGTCTGGGACTCCTTCTCGGTTGCTCCTATTGTTGTTTATTTTCCCCATATTGTGATCCCCTGGCTACATTTGGCAGTGAAAGTCTACTGCAATGTATGAATCGCTCGCTTGTCATCTTATCGTGTTCTTCGATAAAGTATTTTATTTAAAAATGGCCCAGTATCATACATGATAGAAACTTACACAATAACATCTGACCTTTAAATGTTAGTCTCTCCTGCCTCTTAGTGATGCTTTGGAAGTGATAGAATGAATTTTGCTCTATTAACAATTATGGTTTTCAAGGAAATATCTTAAAAGAGAAAAAGGAATTCTATGTTACTGGAGCCATTGCAATGGGCAGCAGGGCCCTCAGATTCTAGACCATGGCTTTTGATGCCTTAGCATCAAATGAAATCCAGCCTTGGGAAGTCATTTCTAGAATCTCTCGTGGGCAGTGAATGCAGTTGAAAGCAAGGTTCGCTCCTGTGCGGTGAGACGAGTCCACTGCCTAGCTTAAAGGAATCACCCATTTAAGGAGTAAAAAGGAAAAAATAAAAGGATGTCTGGGTTTTCATGTCCACTCAGAGCCCTCGAGGACGTTACATTGTAATTTTTTCTCTCTCTCCAACAGTTAACAATAAATGTGGAAACTATTTGTCAGAAAATCAGTACTGGAGGCATGAATATGTCAACTCCTATTTATCCTGCCTTCTCATTTAGACTATTAAAGGTGGGTCTATGACACTAGTGACATTTTGAAATGCATTCTCCCCAGAGTAGTAGCATTCTTGCAGATACATAAGAAGGTGCTTTAAATGTATGGGAAAACCATACATTTTGGCTGCAAAATATTCCCAATTAAATAATGGAATCTAATGTGCTTCCCTACCTACTGATCTCAACATTAACATCTCTTGTGTCACATTGTTGATACCCTTGCATGATTCTCTAGCACTCAAACACATTCAAACAAAGCAGATCACCTTTACCATTTCTTTTATGTATTTTTTTAACTTATTTGTGCATTGTAATCATACATCTTTAATCTCTACCATTTCTTTTATTAATGATAAGTCTCCTATTTGAAAAGAATCACTGTATTTTTTGTTTGTTTTTTGGTACTGGGGATTGAACCCAGGGCATTCTACCTCTGAGCTACATCCCCAACCCTTTTTATATTTTATTTATTTTTGAAGCAGAGTTTCACTAGGTTGCTGAGAGCCTTGCTAAGTTACTGAGGCTGTCCTTGAACCTGTGATCCTCCTGTCTCAGCCTCCCAAATACTAGGATGACAGGCATGCACCACCACACCTGACTCACTGTATCATTTTATATGAACTGTTGTACTCAGCAACTCGACATAGAAATATCTCTATTCATGGCAAAGGAATATGAAATAAAGAGAAATCAAAATATGTTTCAATGTCAACTAGCCCATGAGATAAGAACAATTTTGGCCTTTTGACTGCTTATTTTGTTGAGCCAGGCACATCCTATCTGGGTGTGGGGTGGAGGTGATGGCTTTATAAATGGGACATGATTTTGTAAACTGCAGAGACTTCATTAGAATGAGGATGTGTGATGTAAACTATGCACATTTGTGCCTAGGTCATAACATTTGTTCACATACATCCAGTCCCTGACACGCTCTGAGTGATGGTCCCAGTTGTGGGTTCGGGATGAGAAGTTTGCAGTCAGTCAGTGAGGACCCTTTTAATATTCTTGTTAACATATGAGCCATCTGGCACCACGCAATTGCGATGAAAAGCAAGTCTCTTATTTCCTGTTTTCTGTTTATTTTAGCTGGAGCACATTTGTTCTGTTTTCTTTGACAGTGAAATAGTTATATTTAGGAAGAAAACATTAAGTCGGGGTTTTATGAAAAGAGAAAAGCAGTGCTAACTGAGGTGAAAAATATTTTCATTAATTTTAATGGTTTCACTGAATACCTAAAGCCTTGAATTTCATACTTTTTGTTTATAATTCTCACCTCCAAAATTATTTTATTTGACTGAAGAAAAAACTCTTGACCATAGTTTCTATTTTTCTTTAATATCCATGTTTTGTTTTGCTATTTAATTTCTCTGCCTTTATTTTCTCTGCTTACGACTCAACCTATTCTCCTACTCCATATCTCTATTTTTCTAATTATATCTTTCCTTCTAGGTCTTCATATTGGCATGGAGCTTCTTTACCATGAGAATCCTGTGTCTAGATGTGGGAATTGCTCTCAATGCTAGATTCGCACTTCCCTGTGTAGAAAACTAGGGGATTCCGGAACTCAGAACTAGTTTTCATATTAATTATTCAGTGTAGACTGTATCCCAGCCTCACAGGGCTGAAGTTCAAGTTCAGATTTATAGTGGCATGTGGAATGGGCGTCAGATTATCGTTTTCTCTGAGTAGCTCGACATGTGAGCAAGATGTTTAGAAGTAGATCAGCACTTTGAAGTAAGCAGATTTCTGGTTTTCTGATGATGCTGGGAGGAGACAAGAGGGCTCTTCTTACTTTATATAAGTTGAGACCTAACTTTTAAAAAAAAATTCTCTTGGTCCTGTATTTTTTAATTGCCATTAAAAAATCAAGTCTCACTAAGAAGGCACACATGCTTCAAATCATCCCAGATCCTAGAAGAAGCCCCCTGCAGGGCTCTAGTCTTACAGGCCATGGAAATATTCTCTTCCTGTTTATAAGTTCATCAATGTATTTAAATAATTTTGTCACATTTGATCTACCATTCTTTTGTGTTCATTAGTTCTAACAGTTCTTCATGACCTGAACTATTATAATTCATGTTGTTTTTTGGTGCCTATTTTACATACATAATTCTTGGATCCAGTTTTATTCTATATTGTCAGCAAGCTCTTGTTTTGTAGTCATGTATTTTACAGCAATAAGTGAAGAAATAAGAAAAGTGTTTCTAGTTGAGGACTCATTAAAAATAAATGTCACTATCACTATGAACTACATTATGATGTGAGACCATAATGCGCCAATAAAAGTATTAAAAAATAAAAAATTGGTAAAGAAAGAAACATTTAAGCTACTGTTAATTAAAAAGAGAAATTGCTTGTCTGTCCAATTCAGCTTTATTTTATGCCCATTTCACATTGTTGTCTGTGTTGCAATTCATACTTTTGGTACCATTTCTGACGTGTAAAATTGGTGGTCTTGTAAATATAAAGAGTTCAATTGTAAAATAAAACTATTGTGGCTATTAAAAATAAAAAATAAAAATTAGTGAATTTTAGCATTCTGTAGAACTTATTGAGAAGGGGATGTTCATTTTCATAAAAGATTTTGAATAACACTAACTGATGATTTAAACTTTTAAGTTTCAAATTATCGGACAGTCTATTTTTGGTAGGCTTAACTTTGTAATAAAAAAAGAACTTGTGCAAAACCTTAAGAAAATTTTCACAAGGTGGCAAGGTCTTAAGTTTTTTTATTATTATTTATGATAACTCTTAAAACTGCATGCAAAATAATCTCAGATTTTAGCAAGGTTCTTCAGACGACTGGAAGGTGGTAAGTTTGCACCTCAGGTCCTCCTTTTCTACTCTCACCTCAACTGCTCTGCTTTTCTTTACCATAAAAAGCAAAATGATCAAAAGGAAGTATTTAAAGCTTTGTGGTGTGTGATATGGTAATGTGAGTTATGATTTCTCATCTTAAAAAAAAGAAAGATGTGCCAGGCATGGTAGTGCACACCTGTAATCCTAGTACTTGGAAGGCTAAGACGAGAGGGTCGCAGGTTCCAAGCCAGCTTCAGCAACTTAGCGAGACCCTATTTCAAAATAAAAAATGATAAAACAGGGCTGGGGTGTAGCTCAGTGATAGAGCACCCCTTGGTTCAATGTTCAATCCCTAGTACCTCCCCCAAAAAGGATGTGCTTTGTGGAAGGATTCAGAAAGAGCATTCAATAGTGAGTACTACTAAGTCTATCACCATCATAATAGCCAATACTCATGGAGTATGTGCTATGTGTCTATGAGTTCTAATTTACTTACATTTATTAATTTGATTTTTCTAAATCATGTAGTAGGTGTGCAATATCATACATTTTTACAATGAGGAAACTGAGACATAAAGGAAATAGCATACAAAGTCACTCTGCTAGCTAAAGAAGTATATTTGTATGATTTACTTTTTGAAGGATCAAATTCTAGAGTAACCCTCTTCTTTATTTCTCTTTTTATTTTGGAGTTGTTGCTGTGGGTTTGATTGCTTTTTTCTTCAAGCAAACTGTTAACTCTACTGTACGGTGAAGAGTATTCCAAGCATGGATACACAAAGAGGCAGACGCTGTTGGCCAACTAAGCCTTAAGGATCTACTCCTTATGTTCTCGACCATACCAAATATTTAGTTTCTCAAAATATTTAAGAATTTGTAAATTAAATGCCACTTATCCATCTCAGAAGGCAAGTATTCTTAAATATAACCTCAGCTCACCATTCATGTTAGGAATTGCCAAAGACATTGAGTTAATAAACTCCAGAGTTACCTCCATGAGGTATTTTGAGAGCTAATATGTTTATTATTCTTTGCTAACAGGAAGATAGAAATTATAGTGAATACTCTGGATTTCAAGAAAAACAACATTCTCTTCCCTTTTTTTTAGCAACAGTCTATGATTTTATCGTGTAGTAATTCAAGATAAAGGGCAAAGAGATTTAAATTTCCTTTCTGGTTCTAGTACTTGATAGTTATATAAAATTGGCCACTCTGAAATCTGTAGCTTGTAAGGTGGATGTCATGCCAATATTTTTCTGTATGAGGTTTTTATAAGGATTGACTAAGATAATGCAGTTACATTATAGAATGCAGGATGGAACTTTGACTCTTTCCCCCATCCCCTCTTTCTAGTCTTTTCCAGAGTCGTTGTAGGTTTCAAATCTATACAATACTAGCATGCATTGAAAAAGAAACCATGTCATTAGTATCAACACACTTGGATCTCCTTCTGAATATCATATAGATCCATGATTAATTTATCATAATGTGTCATAGCTGGAAATTAGGTTAGTAGCATGTTTATATTTTATGAGTGAAGATATAAATTCCAAGCTGGCATTAAGTTCAACAAAATGATTTTTTAAATATTTATTTTAAATGCAAACTCATTACTAATAGATAAATGGAATGCTAGTGGGGAGGTAAACACTGTATTATGGCGCCCTTTTCTATGAATAAATAGGAAATTATATCCGTGTAAGAAAATGCTGGAAATGAGTGTTACAATTTCACCATATACATTTTAGTCCTCTAAATATTGTTACATACTTTTAGAACTCATATTTTTCAAATTAACAGAAACCAAGAGCTTTGATGTTTTGACAAATATATTTTTAAATGTTTCAATCATACTGACAATATTATTTTTGTATTTCAAACTCTAGGTCTCCACGTGGAAGGACATGAAAGATGACTTCTGTTTCCATGTACTCTCTGTGCACTTCAATAGATATGCATTTCAATTTAAATAGATTTTTTAACATCAAATAAAAATGAGTTTTATGAATTTGGATGAAAGCTCCCTGTTTTGTCCAGCAATGTACCACAGCAACACTGCAGGACTGACCTTTCTAATACATGGTAGGATTGATGTGTCCCAGCTGTATGGTGACCTGCCTACCTGTGACTCCTCCTGAGACATCCTGATGCTGGGCCAGAAAACCTGAAATGGCAAATCAGAGGCACAAGGAAACTTTTTTTTGTGTGTGTGTGTGTGTGGTACTGGGGATTGAACCCAGGAGCATTCTACCTCCAGGATACACCCCCAGCCCTATTTTTTATTTTTTATTTTGAAACAGGGTCTCACGAAGTTGCGGAGGGCCTCACTAAGTAGCTGAGGCTGGCCGTGAACCTGGATCCTCCAGTCTCAGTCTCCCAAGTACTGGGATTACAAGCATGTGCCACCACACCCGGCTCACAAGGAGACTTTTTAGTATTTTCTTCCCGTATTTTTATTTTGCTTCGTTTTCACTTTTGTTTCATGATTTTATTTTTATTGCTATTTTCCTCTGGTGATTTGGAATATATACATTCAAATCCCTCTGGTGGCTAATTTCAAGGCTTTAAACAATGTGTTTAAACATAAACTACTCTCATTATACACAGCAAGAATGAAACACTATTTGTTATATTTCCCATCCATATAAAATGGAAGGGGCTCAGACCCATAATGCGTGTTCTGACAGGCTAATTGCTAAACTCTTGGAATAGGAGGGATAATGTTGAGCAGGGCTGGGAAGAGCCCAAAGACGGGTCCCAGTAAAGCTTGGAGCCTTGCCCAGTGACCTAAGTTCTGCCTGGCTGGAAAACAGCAGGTGTCCTTCCAGATTACCCTGGGAAAACTTTAGTTTTTCTTCTTCAAGCTTTCTTCTATACTTTCTTTTATGTTTACTTATAAAGACTTCTTTGTTGTTATAACATTGTGAGACCTCTAATTGCATATATACTATGTTCTAAATAAAGTCAGAGTGGCGAGCGGCCCTCCCCTCACCTGTGTGTGAGTTTCTCAATCGGAGATCACCCATCTCTAAGAAGATGGACGAGTAAAGAGTATAACGAACGATAACATAAGATGAATAATTCATCTGCATTTTCTTCATCTTATCCTCTTGTGCTTCTCTTTCAGTGGAATTTTTTATAATAAAACCAAAATTATTTGATCCATACTGCAAGAACAAATTATTCATTTCTTTCCTTCAAAATTTATTTCATCATTTTCTGGTAATATTATCTTTTCTTTTTTTTTCGGTACCGGGGATTGAACCCAGGGGCATTCTACCTCCGTGCTACACCCCCGGCCCTATTTTTTATACTTTATTTTGAAACCAGGTCTCACGAATTTGCGGAGGGCCTCACTAAGGAGAGAGAGAGAGAGAGAGAGAGAGAGAGAGAGACAGGGAGAGAGAAAGAGAGACAGAGCTGAGGCTGGCCACGAACCCAGATCCTCCGGTCTCCGCCTCCCAAAGTACTGGGATTACAAGCGTACGCCACCATGCCCGGCTTATCTTTTCTTTTAAAGCAATTAATTCATGTTTTTCTCGTTGCATTTTCTAAAAATAGTATGTTATTTTATAAATCTTAATCACTTTTAACCATCTCTCAATGTATAGTTTTTCCTTTTTGCTAATATTTATAATGATTTTCATTAAATATTCATAGATTGCTTCAGTTCTGGATCATATGTTTGGGAATTCATTTTCCCTTTTCTCTCACCCAGTGATATCAGCTTAAGAGTATATATTAAAGCTGGGAGTGGTGGCGCACACTTTTAATCCCAGTACGTGGCAGACTGAGACAGGAGGAGCACAGGTTTGTGGCCAGCCTCGACCACTTAGCAATGCCCTCTGCAACTTAGTGAGACCCTGTTTCCAAATAAAATGTAAACTAGGGCTTGGGGTGTAGCTCATAGGTAGAATGCCTCTGGGTTCAATCACTAGTACCACAAAAAAGGGTATATATTGATTTGATTGGTACAAGTATTTCTATCTTAATCTTTCTGCTAACAGTATTTCTTTTAGAAAATCCAAAACTTGTTAGTTTTTTAAATATAAAATCTGATTCTTAAAAATAGTCCATTTGTAGGATTTATATTACATTGCTGAATTAAAAACAATTGAGTTTGGAGAAAAATATGGATGGATGCTAACTGTCAGAAGTTCAAATAAGCACTAACTGATGAGGTAATTACTGTGGGCAGAATGGGCGGATAGGAGAATACCATTCAGTGTGTGGAAAAAAGTTCTATCAATGTCTGGATAAAATTTAAAAAATGCATTTAATAATGGATGTAGTTTAATATACCAGCAATCTCTTAAAAATAAAAACAGAGGCTTGACACATATTGGGTTTGGATAATATTTTGTAACCAATTGAGCATGAAAATGCTAAACATAAAATCTGAAAAAGAAAGACTTTGAGCAACAACACATTACTAAAAGTATATCTCAGAGACATCTCACAGAACACAAATGGAAAGCCATTGATTATTAACATGCTGTGTGCCTTAACTAATTGTAACATCAGAACATAATTTTTGAATGTCAAATAAATCAAGCTGGCTCACAGCATTTATCATCATGAACTCCATCCACCTGCACATACACACCTTGTTAGTATGTACACACAGAATCATGATTCTGAGAAGCCTTCAACACTAATACACAGATGCAATGTCACTAGATATACGGACCCAAGTACACTATTTGACATGACTGGTCAATGCGACTCATAAAGAAATGAATTCCAAAAATATTTATTGAGCCTCTTCTATGTGCCAGAATCTTTGTTTTTTTATGAAAATGCAACGTCCATGATGCAAATATTCCCTCCAAGGGGCTCAGTCTTTTTTACATAAAAATTAAACTCTTCCAGCAATATAAGGGGATAAGTTTTGTAAGAAAATAACAGAATATTAATGTAGGTGTTACTTTAAGATGAAAAGAAGAAGCACAAAAGAAGTGTGATGTTGCCTCAGATCGCCCTACAGCACTGATTGAAATCCGGACACGTAATTCTGGAGTCTAAGGTTCTGAGTACTACAGTATTGCCTCCTAAAAGACTACCCTGTGGGTTCACAAAGGGGAGACCCTTTACCTCACCTTGTGGATTCAGGTATTCCCTAGAAAATAAGATCTTCGAACTATCCAGGAATCATGGGACATTAGCAAAAGTGAGATCCTCCTCAATTTACTTTTCTAGTATAGGAACCTATTAGGCACGGTTAGATGCAAAAGGATGGAATCGCATAGCTTAACCCAATGGAGATGGAGCAGCTGAAAATATACCAGCTAGACAGGACAAAGTACAACCCCAACTAAGAACAGAACAATAGCGCCAGGAGAGAACAATTATTGTGTGATGATTTCATCCTTTTAAAAAATGTGGGGCATTTCAAACGCTGCCTATTTTTTGTGCTGGTTGTTCCATTTGGACTTCACCATTTTAGTATCTTTAGCCCTGCTCTCTTATTTAACCTTTTACTGTCCTGTGTATTCAGTGCTGATGGTGTCTTTTTGCCTATTGACGACTTCAATCAATACTCTCGGTTTTCTCTTTTCCTCTCTGAGACATTTCTCAGTTGAATGATTTCTTCACCAAGCCTATAGCCCTGACATACGAGTCTCCCACCTTTGATCCCACGTCTATTTCAGTGTAGATGTTTACAATAATAAAATGTCTATTATCCTTCATTAATTCTCCCTCTCCTCCTCTCCCTCTCCTCTCCTAGACCACTTCCCTCACTCCACTGTTTTTTTCTCCATTATCTAAAGTCCCTCTTGTATCCCAATTATTCCCTAGCTTCTGCATATGAGAGAAAAAATATGATCCTTAACTTTCTGTGACTGGCATTATGTACATATGTGAGAACAGCAATGCCAATCTCAATATCATGTATGGAGAAGGAGGTGTAGGGAGAGAAAGCATGCCAGTGCTATGTGCATGTATATCACTATCATTATGAACTACATTATGATGTGAGACTATAATGCGCCAATAAAAGTATTAAAGTGTCCAAAGCCGGGCTTGGTGGCGCATGCTTGTAATCCCAGTACTTGGGAGGCTGAGACCGGAGGATCCGGGTTTGTGGCCAGCCTCAGCTACTTAGTGAGGCCCTCTGCAACTTCGTGAGACCTGGTTTCCAGATAAAGACTAAAAAATAGGGCTGGGGGTGTAGCTCAGAGGTAGAATGCCCCTGGGTTCAATCCCCGGTACCGCAAAAAAAAAAAAAAAGTATTAAAGTGTCCATTATCTGTCATTTTGCAGAAAATTTCCCAGTCATGCTGAACAAGGTTCATTTCAAAGTGCTTGGGGTAGAAAATTCTCTAAACTCAAATAGGTTTTGATCTCTTTGCCCTACTCTGGCAGTGTAGCAAAGTCCAAATTCTTTATGGATTTTTTTTATTGTTTTGGTAGTAGAGGAGAAGTTTGTGTGTCTTCTGACAGATTGTTTACATTTTGCATTACATCCTTACACTTTCCCCCTTTCACTTCTTTTGCCCTTTACCACCCATTTGTGGAAGGAAGACTGGCTTTTCCCATTTGCTTTATAGATTTCTCCCCTAGAAGCTATGAATTTCAAAGATCTGTTCCTTCTCATGGCAAGTCCCCACTCCCTTCACTGTAGAACATGCTATCATTGAGAGGACTTTCCGACTTAGGGATTACTTGCTCTCCCTTAGTGACTTTAAATAACCATTACATGTATGATAGCTCTGACCTCTCTTCTAAGTTTTCTCAGGGTGGGATGGGCAGGTATGAGAGATTACTTGTTAGAACTTGGTGGGCTTTTATTTTGTTTTGTTTGTGTATACAGTAAATTTTTCCTCGTTCTGCATCTGTGTTGTTTCTGAAGGAAATATTGATCAAAGGTTGGATGTATTTGGCACTTCCCTTTATTGTCAGCTACCAAAAGTCTTCTGTTACATTTTTTCAACCCAGTAATCATAGTGGCTTTAAAGTCTTGTCTTTCATTCTTGTATCTAGATCTCCTGTAGGTTTGCAACTCTTGTCTGTTATTTTCTCTTAGATTTTGGGCAAAAGTTTCTCTCATTCCATATCACTAGAAACATTTTTGAATAATAATAGCTCCCATTTTTGGCAAATAGAGTAGATAATGAGTACCTTAATTCTTTCCAGACCAAGGCAGGCTGAAGTAGGATAAACTTCTCCAGAATTCTTAATGGAGACGCCACCACTGCAGACTGCAGGGAACCTGTTGTGATTTGCAGATCTCTTTCACTTGGCTCCTCAGCCTCCCACTCCAAGTTTCTTTATCATTTGATGACGGCCCTAAGTAAAGGCAGGCTGTGCATATCATTTTGTTCAAGCCTCCAGCTCTTTGTTAATCCTCAGGAGCTCACAGACCCACTGTGGGGAACAAGTATGGATTCTCAGCCTCTCCCTAGGCTCCAAGGACACAGCCTCTGGGAAAATCTGCAGAGACTGCTTGTGTCAGCTCACCAAGAAGGAGGTCCATTCTTGTTCTCGGACCTTTCCTACTAGGTATTTGACTTGTAAAGACCACAGGACAGCAGGAAATTTTAACCTGATTTTGCACACCTTTGGTTTAATGCTTTATTCTTCTACTCAGGAGGCTTCTGAATGTAGTGAATGTACTACACATGTTAACAACCCTTGTCTGAGAATGCTTGAGTCTCTGAATTTTTTTTTCCAAAATCCCTAATGATTGTTGGACTACAATAGCCCTCTGTGCAGGTCAAGCCCAGGTTCTGTGGCTCTAGCCTTTGCCAGAATCCGAAAATAATATCATCATGGCCATCAACTCGTTGAAGGCTTTAAATATACAGTTTTAAATTTCTCCTTTCTTCTCCAAATTTTCTAAATACAAATACTATCTTGTTGAGAACTAGTTTATTCTGCTCAAAAGCAAATAAGCCATTGATAAGTCACCATCTAATGTCACCAGTTTCAACTATTAAAGCAACAAATTATAGAACACCAAAAATAAATCTAACAAAAGTGACATGGGACCTATAGATGGAAAATAATAGAATTTTACTCAAAAACTGTAAAAATGAGTTAGCAAGTATAGCAGTTATTACCTGTTCTAAGTTAAAAATGGTCAAGTGCTATGTGTCTATGTATGCATGTCTATATCATTTTGGACCTCACTATGATGTATAATTATAATGCACCAATAAAAGTATAAAAATAAAATATGATAGGTTAACTAGGTGATGCGTGGTATGTTAATCACCTTGATTTAATCATTCTACATATATACATATATCAAAGCATAAATGTATAAAATCATGCTTTGTTGATTAAAAATAATATTAATTTTTAAAATTTCAAAAAAGGGGGTTATGGGGGGTGGAACTCAGAGGTAGATTGTCCCTGGGTTCAATCTCCAATACCAAATAAAAAAAATCCTGAATGTGATTGGAGATTGTGCAAAGCGCACCAACTGAATTTGTAACATGCAAATAACTTGCATGAATGGCAGACACACGTATGTTTTGATATTTTTACTTCCAGCCTGATGTAATGATAAATATTATTTAATAAAATAATAATATATTAAATTCTGTCTTTGAATTTAAGCTGGAAAATTTTCATCTTATATTATAAATAACATACTTTCTATACACAAAGAAATCTGATAGAATTTGCTTATCCGATGTGTTGGTCTGCAACAGTTCACAGTACTCTCTTATATTTCTGCAGAGTTGGTCATATCACTTTCTGATTTTAGTAATATGAATCTTCTCTCTTTTCTTCTTAGTCCATTGTAGCTAAAATTTTGTAAATTTTGTTGATTTTTTTAAAGAACCACTTTCTATTTTCACTTCTTTTTTCTATTTTTATTCTCTATTTCTTCTCTAATCCATATTATCTCCCTGATTTTTCTAGTTTTGGGTTGAGTTTATTCTTTTTCTAATTGCTTAAGTTGTAAATTTAGCATGATGATTTAAGACTTTTCTTGTTTTTTAATGTACACATTTATAGGGATAATTTCCCCACTAAAAATGTTTAAATGGGTCTTAAAAGTTTTAGTATGTTATGTTTTACTTTCTTTTCATTGTCTCTAAGTATTTTCTAATTTCCTTTATTTTTTATAATTTTCTTTATGATTTCTTCTTTGATCTGTCACTTAAAAGTATTGTATAATTTTCACAAATGGGTGAATTTCCCTTTACTGATTTCTAACTCCATCCCATTGAGATTAGAGATGACACCATGTATGATATGAATTTTTAATTTATTGAGATAAATTGGAATCTTTGTGCACTGTTGATTGTTATATAAAATAGTACAGCCATTGTGAAAAATAGGATTAGGGTTCCTCAAAATAATTAAAATAAAATTACCATATAATATAACAATTCTGTGTATTTACCTAAAGTAATTGAAAATGGGGTCTGGAAGAGCTCTTTGTTCACCTATGTTCATAGTGTCACTATTTATAACAGCCAAAATGTGAAAGTAACCCAAGTATCTATCAAAAGATGAATTAAAGAGTAAATTGTGGGATATACATACAATAGAATATTATTCAGCCTTCAAAAAGAAGAATAGTCCGGCATGTACTACAATGTGGATAAACCTTGAGGCCATTATTCTAAAAGCGAAAAGTCAGTCTCAGAAAAGACAAATAGAGCATGATTCTACTTATACCAGGTACTTCCTATAGTCAAAGTCATAGAGAAAGTAGAATGGTGGTTACCAGATACTGGGGCAGGAGGGGATAGGAGTTACTATTGGATGGGTATAGTGTTTCAGTCTTTTAAGATAAAAAGTTGCAGAGTAAGATGGTGGTGACAGTTGCACAGCAAGAGGAGTATGTTTAATATTGATGGGCTGCACAATTAAAAATGTTTAAGGTGGTAAGTTTTATGTTAAGTATAGCAATTGATTAAGAAGAGTTTTCATAAATCACTAACAAGGCTATTAATATACTTGAAAACTTGGCAAAGTTTAGGAACAAATGTTTGATAAACAAGGAACATTTTTTCTTTCCCCATATTATATTCTCATATTTTCTGTCTTTTCTGTTTAAAACTCTACTAAAAATTTTTACCAAAATTGTATTATTCTAGGTTTTGATTTTTTTGCATTTTGCTTGTCTATAGTTTTGCTGTTCTTTGAAAGCAACTATCTATTGATTTTTAAAATGTTTTTAGTTTTAAATCATTTTTGTAACTTTTTGTCACTGTTTCATAATTACTACTTCCCTGATTTATAAACATTTAAGCTGAATACTTCAATTACTTCTACTCTTCTGTGAAGCTTTGCCTGTATTCTGTAACTATCTCTAGGAATAATCTCATTAGAATATTGAAACCATTTCAGTAATTTAATTTTTTCTTTGCTTTCATATGTAGAGAATTGTCTTTTCTTATTTGAATGTGCCTGGTAATGTAGAGATCTCTCATTTTGCGTTGCCCTGATTCTAGTGCTTTAGAAGTAGTCTACTGTGCAACTCTGTGGTGACCTCCTTCTGGCTCTCCAACTGCACTCCTTACTATTTGACTATATTTCTCCATCTCCAAAATTCAAAATTCCTTGGACATAATCAGACTAGTAATTTAGAACAGGAAAGATTAATGACAAACTGAAAGTAGTTTATTGAGGGATCTTTTATGTACTGTCAAATACTTAGTAAATGTATTCATACCTTTATGTGGTATCAAATTTATCTTTTTTTCATGTGTGTTTGTGTGTGTGTGTGTGTGTGTGTGTGTATGTGTGCGCGTGTGTGTGTGTTACTAGGGATTGGATCCAGGCGTGCTCTAGCACTCAGCTACATTTCAGCCCTTTTTATTTATTATTTTGAGACAGGGTCTCATTAAGTTGCACAGCCTCCACAGTGGCTGGGATTACAGGCATGAGCCTCCACCACACTAAACTAATTTATCTTCTCTTTAATCAATTTATTTTGATGTTTTAATGCATCAACATGTAAAAAAATAAAGAAAAGTAAAAATTAAAAATAAAAAGCTTAACTCTTCCTGTTGAAATGAAAGGAAGAGACTTCTCAACATTGTCTTAGAGCATTTATTTTACAAAACATGTTAATTAAAAGTTCTTGATCTGTCTCTTTGAAATGTATGTAAACCTTTCAAAAAACTTAAATGAGCTTTTGATAGCTCTAAGATCTAGGAATGTCTGTCTCAAGTATGTAGGGACTATCTCTTTGGGATGTAATCATAGAGAAAGGCAGGGATCCCTCCCGTGGGAAGGTAAGAACCCAACTGCCTCTGACATTCTTTCCAAAAAACAAAATACCTCCTACCACAAAGATGTGAGTTTATTTTTCCTTTGGATAAAGCTGTTTAACTAAACACAGATGATCACCCAAATTGCCAGATGAAGTTAGGATGCACTGTGTCTGACAAACAGCGCTGCCAATTCCTCTTCCCTAAGGAACACTCATTGTTAGTCTTGAGAACATGTTGAATGAGTTGTGTCTGCTGGGCCATGTAAAATGGTAAAATTGCTATCTGTCTTTGTGGTCTCATTTTGTTTAAGGCTTATTCAAAAATAAAATTGTTTTCTTTCTTGTAGATTTTTGTCAAGAGTTTTCTGGATTGGGAGGAGACTTTGTCTTTAATTTTTATTCTCTTAGCATGGGAACAAACGTGAGCTTAATAAAAACTCTTAAGTATTTTATGGATTTAATTGTACCTTGTCTTTAGATAATGTAGTTCGAACAACCTGTACCTATAAGTGTGAACTTATTTAGAAATCATGCCTTTGAAGATATGATGAGTTAAGTTAAAATAAGGTCATACTGCATGAGGCCATGCCCTAAATTCAATAACTCATGTCCTTGTAAAATCCAATGACTGGTGTCCTTGTAAGAAGACCAAGTAAAGACACAGAAAGCCTTGTGATAAGGGTTACACTGGCTTGGATTACACCAAAACAAGCCGAGCAATGTCCAGTACTTCTGGCACCCATTCGACACTGCAGAGAGTTATCAGAAAGATCAGGTCTTCCAGAAGGGACCAGCCCCAGTGACACAAGATTCTGACCTCCAGAACCGTAAGAGGAGAATGTCCATTGCTTTAAGCCAACCAGTTTGTGGTCATTTGTTATGGTAACCCTTGGAGACTACTATCATTATGAAGGTTAACTTAAGATGAACCTATCCCTTTATTCAGAAGTGCATGCATTTTTATATACTTTTACTGGGGCAGGGTAGTCTCACATCATAATGTAGTTCAGAGTAGTAGGGACATACATGCACACAGCACTTGGTGAGCTGTCCCCTCACTCCCTCTCTCCTCCCCCCCTTCATCATACAATATATTTACATGGGCATTGGTATTCTCACATATGTACATAATGTCAATGGGAGTGTTTCCTTCATTATTTCTCCCCCACCCCCATCACTACTCTCCCTTTTACCCCCTCCATTGCTCCACTTTTGTTTTTCCTACATTATCTAAATTCCCTCTTGTATTCTGATTACTCCCTAGCTTCTACACATGAGAGGAAGCATATGAATGACCCTTCGCTTTCTATGACTGCCTAATCTCACTTAACACAGTATTCTCCAGGTCCATCCATTTTCCTCCAAATGACATTATTTTGTTCTTCTTTATTGTTGAGTAGAATTCCATTGTGTATATATCCTGTAATTTTGTAATCCATTCATCTGTTGATGGACACCTAGGCTGGTTCCATGGTTTGGCTATTGTGAATTGTGTTGCTATAAACAGGGGTATGCATATACCACTATAATATTCTGATTTCAGTCCCTTTGGAAAGATACCCAGGAGTGGTATAGCTGGATGTTATGGTGGACCCATTCCCAGTTTTCTTTTCTTTTCTTTTGTGTGATACTGGGGATTGAAGCCAGAGCACTCTGCCTCTGAGCTATACTCCCAGCCAAATTTTTTATTCTTTATTTTGCAACAGGGTCTCAAAGTTGTGGAGGTCCTCACAAGTGCTGAGGCTGGCTGCGAACCTGCAATCCTCTTGTCTCAGCCTCCCAAGTACTGGGATTACAAGCATGCGCAACCATGCCCGGCTCCATTCCCAGTTTTCTGAGCAATCTCCACACTGATCTCCATAGCGTATTTTAACATATAGTTCATAAAAATATTGTTCTTTAAATAAAGACTTTATGAGCAGAATTAGATGTCCTTCTATAACAATTTCCAATGCAATTTAATATGAATAAAAGTTTCCTTAAGGAGAAAAATTCCCTCAAAAGAGATACATAATGTGTAACTGTCCAAAATAATATATTTTTAAGAAGAGAAATTAGTTTAATCTTAACTTAAATTTCAGATTCAAGTAACTAGATAATCCACAAATAGAAATAAACTGGGTGAGGTTGCAATCACCTTTAATCCCACTATTTAGGAGGCTAAGACAGGAAGATAGAAGGTTTGAGGACAGATTTAGCAATTTAATGTGAATCTCAGCAACTTAGACTGTTTTAAAAAAAAATAGGGCTAGAGTTGTAGCTCAGAGATAGAATGCCCCAGGGTTCAATACCAGTACCAAAAAAAAAAAAAAAACAATATGCATGTCACATTCTACATCAATAAGACAGTCATCATACAAATTTACTTCTAAAGCCTAATAGGATTAGCATGCCCATTCAGGTGTAGAGTCATTCTAGTTGCTTTGATAAGGATGGACTAAAAGTCAGCAAGGAAGGAAGCAGCGCCAGGCAGAGGTCGCTGCAGTCACCCTACAAGAGGTGAAGGCGGCTGACAGCAGAGTGGGAAAAAGCGAAGCATGGACCAAGGACAGAGTCGGATCTTGCATCAAAGCCAATGGGGCTGACTGCAAATGAGGTAGGTTTGAGATAAAATGGAGAATCGTGGAGGAAACCCAAGTCTTGGTGTCTGAAAAGCTAAAACAAACCAATTAAAAATTGTACTCTTCTTTGCACTGGACAAGAGCCAGAAGGGTGCATTTGGTAGAGGCAATAGCAAGGTTTCGTTTTGGGGCATGCTCAGTATAAGCCTCATTCTAGTCTTTCCAGGAGAGGGACTCAGTGTGCAGGTGAGTCAGTCTATCAGGAAGAAGTTAGGTCTGAAGGTATCAATTTAGAAATCACGAGCATCTAGATAATGCTTAAAGGCAAGGAGTTGAATGCATTTCCCAAGGGAGAGGGTGGGATGTTGAGGGAGATAAGGGGATAGCAGTAAAGGGATGCAATAGGAGCAAAATCAGAGAGCTTGGCTTCCTCAGAACCAAATGCAAAAGCCTTCCTGAGGAGCACAATTGGCCAATATTGCCAAATACACTGAATAGACAGCTGCCCTAGATCAGCACTGAGAATTTAAAATGTGGAATTTAACCAAGGTCTCTTTGGCAAGAGGAGTTGTGGTGAAGAGATGATAGAGGGGCTTGCCAACTTGAAGAAAACTCAAGAAAGAAAAGTGGATGGGGATTGGAGACAGAAAATTTAGATGATATTTTAAAGGGATTTTGTGACTTGGTAAAGATAAAAGTGAGAGGAAGGATACATAAAACATGTGGAGTGTGAACATTCCCTTTTCGCATTGAAAAATTATAGGATGTTTGTATATCACAGATTGATAGATGTTAGAAATATATATATATATATATATATATATATATATAGAGCAGGGTAGTATTTCTACAATATGCTCTCTTTATATATATATATATATATATATATATATATATATATATATTTTATTGGTGCATCGTAGTCTCATATCACAATGTAGTTCATAGTGATAGTGACATTCATGCACATAGCACTTGGTGAGCTTTCCCCTGGCTTCTTCACCAATATCATATATGGGGAAGGGGAGGATTCCCCATACATGATATTGAGATTGGCATTGGCATTCTTACACACATACATAACGTCAGTGGAGGTGCTTCCTTTGTCAATTATCCCTCTCCCCACCACCACCCTCCTCTGGATCCACTCCCTGGTTCCACTGGAGTTTCTCTTCTATAATCCAAAGTCCCTTTTGTATCCTGATTGCTCCCTAGCATCTGAATATGAGAGAAAACATACGACATTTTACTTTCTGTGACTGGCTAATCTTTTTTAACATGATGAATGGATTACAAATTATGGGATAAACACACACAATGGAATTCTACTCAGCAATAAAGAAGAACAAAGTTACATCATTTGCAGGAAAATGAATGATGCTCTTAAATATGTTCAGGGTCATGGGATGGAGTGCACAAAGGTAGCCATAATCCTGATTCCCTATAAAGAGGCAAGGAGAGTTTACCTGGGGTAGCAGAGAGCAGAGTCTATAGGCAGAGGAACAGGTCAGTGGGTACCTGGGGGTAGGATGCACAGAAGTACACCCCACGTACTCCAGGATTTTCAGAGAAATCATGCTGTCAGCTGAGGATGAGAAGGAAGAGCTCTTAAGAGAAAGGAATGTTTGAAATAGGAGAGTGAAATCAGAAACCAGATTGCTAGAGAACACAAAAAGCACAAATTCGTCAGCAATGCCATGACTTTGTTTGATTTTGATAACAGAAAAGTACGCACAAAGAATCAGACTGACCCCTATTAATATGTTCTTCTAGGGATAAGAATGGCTTAGGATCAAAATTCGATGCTAGTAGAATGGCTGTGTGTGTGTGTGTGTATGTACAGTGAGTATAAATATATACATGAGTATGCAGCTGTACATATATTGAATTATAATGTCCAATATAAATGGTTTCCCTCACTCCATATGCCCGGAGACCATCTGCCAGCTCATCAAAGAAATTCCCCTTATACTTTTTTAAAGCTAACTTCTTCAAAATCTATCTTAGCTCATGCATGCATCACCACTGTGTACAAATGTAGGATTTATTGACTGCATAACTTTTCATACAACTTTACTATGATAGTAAGTTCTTCAATGAGAATCTCTGTAGTACATCCTTAAATATCTGTGATATCAATTAAATAAAACTCAATAAATGAAAGTGCTACATTAAATACTTGTATAGGTAAATGTAGATATAAGGTTGCTGTGATGTACACACAGAACCCCCCAAAAATGAACATGGTCTAACAATCGGCATCAGCATTACAGTCTCTGAAACCATGATAAGACCAAGCTGAAGGAAGTATCAATTGTCTCCAAATCTTCATTTGCTGATAGCTGTGTGTGTGTGTGTGTGTGTGTGTGTGTGTGCACGTGCATGTGTGTGTATCACTAGGGATTGAACCCAGAGGCATTCTACCTCTGGGCTACACCCAGCCCTATATTACGTTTTTTTTTTAATTTTGAAACATGGTCTCCCTAAGTTGTGGAGAGCCTTACTAAGTTGCTGAGGCTGGCCACAAGCCTGTGATCCTCCTGTCTCAGCCTCCCAAGTATTGGGATTACAGGTGTGTGACACCACGCCCGGCTAGCTGGTACTTTTGAATTTAGGAATCTTAAACATCTCATAACGCACTATTCTCTTCATCACCAGGACTTTCTCTTTAGGTGATATGTACTTCCTGTGCCTCATTAGGAATCACTCTGTTCACCTGTTTCATGACAATCCTTTCAGTTAGAAATCCAATAAAAAGTTTTACTAGCCGGGCATGGTGGCGCATGCTTGTAATCCCAGTACTTGGGAGGCAGAGACCGGAGGATCTGGGTTCACGGCCAGCCTCAGCTACTTAGCAAGGCCCTCCACAACTTCGTGAGACCTGGTTTCAAAACAAAGTATAAAAACTAGGGCTGGGGGTGTAGCTCAGAGGTAGAATGCCCTGGGTTCAATCCCCGGTACCGCAAAAAAAAAAAAGTTTTACTAGATTTATGCATAATTTTATCTAAAACTCAAGACAATTTCAGAACAATTAGTAAAACACACAGACAACTTTACATAAGCCAGGAAAATATGGACATGCTACACTTTGATTGTTAAATTGAAAAACATCATTAAACTTGGATAGTGAATATTGATCAACCACCTTCAATCTACTGTGCTCCAATATCATGCAGAGCACTATATTCAGTCCAATTTGGATTATCAAGATATATTCACGAATAAAAATAATGGGCTATTCAACAATAATTACAGATCATATTAATCTGCTTATGGATTTTAGCAACTATACACTGTTATTACATATAGTACAAAGGATAAAACGTTTCAGTTATATATGAGTAACAAAGTTCAAAGCATTGTTAGAGCAGAAGTAGATTTATAGAAACAAGAGTCTGTGAGATGTACTATGTGTAGTTGCTGATAAGTAAACTAAAAGAGTGATAAATTATTTTGGAGCCCTAAAGTCTCTATTGTGGTCATTCAACATGTCCTATATATGTATTCTTTTTGTTGCAAGAACTGGAAATTTAATCAGATAAAGACCGTCATAGATGAAATCACAAGAAACACAGTGAAGTTTGTGCTTTTAGAATCTAACTGAAATAACCAAAATTCACTAAAGCAAAAACATCAGTCTCTCTAGCCATAGAGTATAATATCCATTGAGTTTTTCTATTGAAGAACCACTGTGAAGATGTTATCTCAAGCCAGGTGTGGTGGCGCACACTTGTAATCCCAGTACTTGGGAGGCTGAGACATGAGGATTGCAGGTTCGAGGACAGCTTCAGCAAGCAGTGAGACTCTCATCAACCTAGCGAGACCCTGTTTCAAAATAAAAATAAAATAGGGCTGGGGGTGTAGCTCAGAGGTAGAATGCCCCTGGGTTCCATCCCCACTACCAAAAAAAATTGGAATAACGGATGTGCCAAGGCATCGGACTCTCGGGACCAGCCCGAGAGAGATGCGAAGCTGATGGTGGGGGGGGGCAGAACGCCGGACGGTTGGAGAAATAACCATACCTCTAACCGGGAGTCAAGTCTAGCAAGAACTCGTTTATTAGAAAGCCACATCTCTCTTTTATAGTAGAGGTAGTACAGGAAGTTCGCAATTAGTAGGGTGTGGCACCACACCCTCCTGGGATCTATCATAGGTAGAGGCACCTGTCGTCTGTGAGTACGGAAGGAGGTAACTACCTATCACAGCCCTCCTGAGGCTACCTCCGGGACTACCTGCGGGACCTCCCCCTGAGGAATTTGCCAGCACCATCTTTGCCATTAATATGCTGAATTACTGCCACGTGGGAGAGGCCCGGTACTCCAGAGCAGGCTTCTGCCAGTCCACCATGCCCTTTCATGGCACTGGGTAGAGGGCCCAGCACGGATGTTCATATAAGCTTGTAACAGTCAATATATATAGATAGATAGATAGATAGATAGATAGATAGATATAGATATAGATATATAGATATTTATAGATATAACATGTTTATTTGTTTACGTGTGTATAAATGCATACACATTAGTAAACTATTTTGTGTATAAATAGAAATATATCTTCTAGATCTATCCTAGGGCCTAGAAACAATTACACCCAAAGAAAATTACCACCCCAGAGCCCAGATCTTGGTGTCTACATTATATTGTCCACCAAAACAACCTTGGCAAAATGGTCAATTTCAGTCTGGGACTGGGAAAATACAAAGCGATTCTAGAACTTTCTGTGCCAAAGAGTAAAGATGTAACCAAAGATGAAGGAGCAGTTGTGCACAGGATACAGGGAGCAGACTGAGGCAGTTTCCACTGACCCGCTGAGACTGTGAGAGCCCTGTAAAGACGAGAGAGAGGACTAGTACCCAGTGATTAACAAAAACAATTAATCCATTAATGGGTGACGGGGTATCACTTGCAGTTGAGGGAACGGAAGCCTGTTGTAACCACAGAAATCAAGGCAGGGGGAATAATATAATTATAAATCGTTATTAGTAATCATCCTAATAATGATTAAAGCCAAACCATATCAATAAATGGTTAAATTGGAAATGGAATTTTAAGGAAGAAGAAGGTATTTCATCATCTCAAAGTGTCACCCCACAATTTTCTTACTATCTACAAGAAAAACATATTAAGCTTTCAGTGGACAAAGCTGATATTCACCACCCTAACACAGGCTGAGATAACTAGGGGTGGAACAAATTGATTTCACACCTGAGGAAATGACCTCTCAAAAGAACACGGTATCGCTTCACTCCATCCCCACCACACAAGCCATGACGCTGAAGGGTTTTGTACGAATGTCAGTGCATTATTTGCACGGTTTAAAATAACTGAGGTTTTTTTCTGATTGATTAGAGAAGACAAAGCGGATATGGAAACTGAATGCAAAGAATGATCTAGAATTTTCCATTAAAGGTCAGCATCCAGATAGATGATGAAATCTGTGCACTTTCTGGAGATCAGCTAATTGTGTGCTTCCATGACAGTCTCCTGATTTTATAAGTATACAATGGCTAGGTAAGGGAATATCTTTGCTTTCATGAACACTGAAGTAGGTAAAGATAACAATTCTCTAATAGATTCTGAAATGTCCCTCCCAAAAAGAAACTATATTAAGATAGTCATCTCTGTATGTGTGTCTGTAAAAGAGAAAGAGAGAACCCAAAAGGTGGTGGGAGGATAAATGCTATCCCTTAGAGAATTTAGATGAAGGAATATGGAAATTCTTTGTATGGTTCTTGCAAATTTTCTTTGAGCATATACTAATGCATCCAGGTAAAAATTAAAATTTAAAAAATCATGCTAACTACTGTATGGAGCCTGTTGGAAATTACATGTGGAACATTATAATATTGAAGGACCTATAATTAATTTTTAAAAATATTTTATTTCTAAAGCTTTTCATTTCTAAAACATCTAAACTTCAGTCATGTTAAGTGTGAAAAAGAAATGTTAAATGACTACATCTGTTCATTCATTGTTCCTAGAAATTTCTGCTCTGTGGACTAGTATCTCACAGCTTTAAAAATAAGTGATCATTTCTTTCTATTCTGCAGTGCATTTGTACATATGCTTAGGACATTCTAGGAAAGAATGTGATGATGCACAGTACAAGAGTCGCTCGTCCCACGTAGTTCCTGGACAGACTGTGATTCTGGATCACCAAAACTGCTTAGGAAGTTCTTACATTGCTACCTAGAAGGGTGGGGATGTGGAGAAACGGGCATGCTGTACAGACTGGAATGAGCATATTAAATTTATTAATTAAGCCGGGCTTGTAATCCCAGTACTTTGGGAGGCGGAGACCAGAGGATCTGGGTTCGCGGCCAACCTCAGCGCGCATGCGCGCGTGCGTGATCTCTCTCTCCTCTCTCCTCTCTTTCTCTCTCTCTCTCTCTCTCTCTCTCTCTTCCTAGTGAGGCCCTCCGCAACTTCATGAGACCCGGTTTCAAAAATAAAGCATAAAAAAAATAGGGCCGGGGGTGTAGCGCGGAGGTAGAACGCCCCTGCGTTCAATCCCCGGTACCAAAAAAAAAAAAATAAATTTATTAATTAAATTATTGTGACCTACCTGGAGGGTAATATTTCAATATACATCAAACTTAGGAATTTACCTGAAGAAAATAATTTGCTAACTGCTCAAAAAATGTATAACATGATGGTAAACACTTGACCCTGTATCTAGCAAAAGTCTTGAGAGCAGCTTCCTTGACAGTGTAGGGATGATTTGGGATCAGTATGCATACACACTGTGCAAGCACTGCACGGCATTCAAGTTGAGGGTCCAAGTACAAAAGGCAGATAGTCTATGTTCAACTCTTAGCTTCGCTTCTAAGTAGTGGGGTCACATTAGTCATTCAAAGCTCCAGATTTCCCAACAGAGGATCATTGTGAATTTTAAAGCAAATAGACAAACAAAATATGCACTTTTCAGGGATTTTGCCAGAGCTAGTACATGAAGTATAGAACGGTGACTGGCATGAACTGGATGCAAAATAAAATTTAGTCATTCTTTTGATTGTTAATTTAAACCTACACAATGGGATACTCTGCAGTTACTATATTCTAGGGTGTTCAGTTACTGTCTACATTCATTTTTATATCCTATTTAAATATAATATTGTTAAAGTGAAAAAGTTAATTTCAAATAGCATTAGAGTATGATTCTCTGTGTGTATCTCCAAAGAAATTATCTCCTAAACTACAGGCTAAATGCAAAGGCATAATACTCATGTTTTCCTTTAAATTTACTTTTTTTAAGAATATGCATATAGGCCAGGCATGGTGGTGCACGCTTGTAATCCCAGTACTTTGGGAGGCGGAGACCGGAGGATCCAGGTTCGCGGCCAGCCTCAGCTCTCTCTCTCTCTCTCTCTCTCTCTCTCTTTATTTAGTGAGGCCCTCCACAACTTCGTGAGACCCGGTTTCAAAAAAAATAAAGTATAAAAAATAGGGCCGGGGGTGTAGCTCGGAGGTAGAATGCCCCTGCGTTCAATCCCCGGTACCGCAAAAAAAAAAAAAAAGAATATGCATATAGCGATTTCCTAATCATAAGAGGAGTGTTATTTTCATTTCCAAAAACGTATCATGCCCAATGCTTAACCTCCCCTCCCCTTTACTGTACTCTCATTTCCAATTTTTATAGCCCAGAGGAACAGAAGGGCCTGTGCATCCCGTCAAATCAAGGGCTCTGAGAGAGGATGCTACACTTGGACAAAGCATCCTTCAACTGCCCCTTTGTGGGCTTCTCTCATTCTGACCAAGGAACCAATTTGCCTTATGTAGGCATTGAATCCTAAATTAATCTTTTAAAATACATACTCAGTTATTCCAACTTTGCATAAGAGAATTTTAGTATGTTAGTAATACTGGCACCTAAGATATTTTAAAAAATTAAATATTCACTATGTTTGTACACACTAGGTTAAGAAACAACTTTGACACAAATAAACCTGATAAAGCAAGCAAGTCATATGGTTTTTAATAGAAGCTGTGTTTTATGGAAAGACAAGTAATAAATGAGTGGAGAACTATCTACTCTATATAAGATGCCATTAATGGTATTGTGCACCATTGTTTTATAGCGTCTAAAAATTAAAGTAAAAATTATTCCTGTTGTATATATTGTAATATGCATTTTAGCTTGAGAAATGTTAAACATAAAAAAAATAGTTACCAAGTTTTAAAAGAACGAATCATCGTATTTCCATAGGGGCTGTATTTCCTAACATTGTATTATAAAAGTTACTGCATCAAATCCTATGAGATGCATTTAAATGAGCTTTGCTTCTTGTTTTAATTATTGGCTATCAACACAGTTTGCATAAAATTGAATCAGTGCCTATAATGAAAAGGGTTAAACCTCTAAGCAAGGAATATTCCAATGAGACCCATCCATAATCAACACCGGAAGGGCTAATAAAACGTTGAAGCACAACATTTTTTTTGTATTTTTATTTTTCCTGATTCAAGGCTAATAAAACAATAATCCATCCACAAATGTTTTTTCTTCCTGGTCCAACATAAACCAGTGCTTAATGGAGAGTCAAGAACCTTATTATGAAAATTGATCTGAATCAATAGTATCCAGACAGTGGTTAATGATGCCGGGCACCTTTTTCAAATGCATTTACTGACAGAGTTGCATCCCTCTGGTCAGGAGTTATTGGGAACACTTCTTGAAAAGCACACTGTGACACAAAGGATGCATGTAGATGCCTGGTGTTCCAGCCGAAATTTAATCACCTCCTACTTCTGACCATTTGGCAGCTTTGGGAAAGTTCTCCCCTGAACCGGCTCTCTGAAGCCAAGCTATTAAAGCGCTAATTAAAGAAAGTACATGGAAGACACGAACACTAGGAGTCTAGGGTAATTGGCTACAAAAAAGACAAGGCTGAAACACGTCACTTTGTCTGCTCCTCCTGATTAGACTCTAATTCGAATACCAATATTTCCCCGCACGCGGCGGTGCTCTGGGAGAGCGATCTGCCTCTCTCTCCGTTCAATGGATGGCTCTTGTGTGGAAAGGGAAAAATAGCAATTTTGTTTTATAGTTAATCCTCTGACACCCTCGGGATCAACAGCGAAGTCCACTAACCTTTCCTGTACATCCTGATATGACTTTTTAAAGATGAGAACGAAAAAAAAATATCCTCTAATGAAACAAATAAGCCATTGTGTGTGATGGAAGTTACCCAGTGAGCTGATCATGAGGCAAAGGTAATTACATTTGAAGTGCTTGTGCGCCGCCCGATAAACCAGCACTAAACGAATGCATCTATTTCTCATCTACTTCTACTTTTCTCCATAAATGAGACACTTACCCAAGGATGGGGCCAGAGTGGAAGATGAAGAAAAAAACAGAGGGCGCGAATGTGTTCACTGTGCACTGGGCGTGCGCCATCTTATTTAATCCAATCAATAACCCAATGAAACTGGTATTTCCCTTTACATTTATGAATGGCTTGAGATAAATTGGGCCCTGAATCTACTTGGGATCTACAGTAAAATATTCAGTAGAGCCAGGCGTGGTGGCGCACGCTTGTAATCCCAGTACTTTGGGAGGTGGAGACCGGAGGATCCGGGTTCGCGGCCAGCCTCAGCTCTCTCGCTCTCTCTCTCTCCCTGTCTCTCTCTCTCTCTCTCTCCTTAGCGAGGCCCTCCGCAACTTCGTGAGACCCGGTTTCAAAATAAAGTATAAAAAATAGGGCCGGGGGTGTAGCATGGAGGTAGAACTCCTCTGCGTTCAATCCCCGGTACTGCAAAAAAAAAAAAAAAATTCAGTGAATTCCTTTTTTTATTACTGGGGATTGAACACACAGGCATTCTACCTCTTCTGAGCTCTATACCTCCAGCCCTTTTTTATTTTTTTTATTTTGAAACAGGGTCTTGCTAAGTTGCTGAGGGTCTTGCTGAGACTGGCCTTGAACCCACAATCCTCCTGTTTCTGCCTCCTAAGTACTGAGATTATAGGTATGCACAATCACACCAGGCCCTAAATTTCTATTTTGAACCCTAAGAAAACTGAGGAGCGGAATGGAAGTGCTGTTGCTAAGAGCAAATAGTCAATTCATTAAGAGCCAAGAATCTAACTCTAAAATCTCTTATGAGTGTGTATATGAATTGGCAAATGCTAAACATCACTATTAGTAGTCATAAAGATGATAGTCTTTTTATGATATCTGATCATTAACATAATATCTAAACAGTTTGCATGAACAGGATGCCATTAAATAACACAAGTTTAATCCTTTGTGATTCTTACTCTGTTTTCCCATCAAAATATGTTTTACTCACTACAAACAGCCCAAAGTTCATGTTCCATGAGTGCTGAATAGTGACATCATCCTTGTGATACATTTGCTTCACAAAGTCAATTCCAAGTTTTTTGAAGATAAGCAGTTTCACGCATCATACCTTGAAGGAGAACTGAAGCTAAGTAGATTCAAAACTGAAAACTACCTCGGAATTTGGCTTATTTCCAAGAATTCACTTCTAAGAATCCATTTTCTTTGAGATTTCTTAATTTGTGCTTGGAATAAAAGGTGCTTGTGTGTGTGTGTGTGTGTATGTGTGTGTGTGGTACTAGGGATTAAACCTAGGGACATTTTATGTCCAAGCTACACAGCCTTATTTATTTATTTTGAAACAGGGTCTAACTGTTGCTGAGAGCCTCCCTAAATTGCTGAAGCTGGCCTCGAACTTGCAATCCTCTTGACAGCCTCCCAAACACTGGGATTACAGGTACAAGCCAGCATACCCAGCATAACAAATGCATTTTAGACAGCTCAGGTTCCAAGCGAGTACACAAGCTTCAGAAGATAAAGATGATACTAGCCTGAGAACACATAAACGTCATTCAACATTCCAATGCAGAGTTCAGGGTAAGGGGTGACTTGTCATTGGATCAAGCTAGAGGGAAAGGGCCCTGGGAACAGGCTTCCAGCAACACGGAGACAGAAAAGAAATTTGGAAGAAAAGAGAAGTCTCGTAACTTACTCCATGTGGTTTTTCTCTCCCTCCTCCACTGCTGTGCATCTCTCTCTGAAATATCCAATGAAGCCTTCACTTTTCTTTGGGTCTGTAACTGATTTTTGAGGAACTGAAAGAGTTGCAGAAAACACACATGGGAAGCCAGAAGTCAGAGGGAGAAGGTGCCATGGTAACGGTGAGTCTCTAGTGTTGCACAGAAATGTGACGGGGGCACCGAACTTTTAGCGAGTGGAGAACACAGAATTGGGTGACGACACAGTCCAAGCTTTAGAGGGTAAAGGGATCAGCAGCATCAACACCAGGATTATACAATTAGAAGTTAAGACCTCTGATCAAAAACATTCAATACAGGAACTGAAGCTGGATGAGCAAACTGAAACAGGATACGCAACGAGCACGGCCTTCCAGGAGGCTGTGTACCACCACCTCCCAGGGAGCAGCAGCCCAGGTCCTTTTTTCTTGTTTGCTCATCTGGTTGTAAAGTGCTCGCTGCACCTGCTCCCATTTCAGACTGAAGTTTTCCCCTGGGCAAGGCTAATCCATCTCCCCGGCCCTGGATTTACATGATGCTGCAAATCTTAGTGCAATTATGCCTCAGGAAGGTCTTTGTGAAAATCAATCAGTCCGAGAAGTGATTTTCTGGACCCCACTGAGTCCATGTGTACCTCCTTCATATCATTTAAATATTGGCCCACCCTTGGATAAAATTGTGGCTGAAGGGAGTTACTTTGTAGAAAAATGATAAGAGACCCCACACCGAGAAAGAGAATAAAGTTCCTCTCCTTAGTCTTCTCCCTGGAAAATGGATGCAGTGTTATTGGGCAGATAGGAGGTGAGGACCATTGAACACAACACCCCATCCCAACCCACAGTATATTGTCAAATCCTCGATGGCAGAGACATATGTTGTACTTTCTCATATTTGAAGCATTTAGTCCAGCGCCTGGCAGATGGCACACTTTCACGACATGTGTCCCTTTTGTTGATGAATGAATTAATTCATCCACGAAGGAACAAAATGGACCTCCAGTGTGTTTTATGAAAACATGAAGGATCTGGCATTTTTGAGTTTTTGAATGCAGGCAACACATTCCTACATGGAGCAGAAAGGTCTCTTCAAAAAGAGCAAATTGTGTCTGCACTGGGAAAGCTTCCTAGTAATCACCAACACGATGCTGGCTCAGGCTGGAGGAACCGGTGGAGCCCGTGCAGAACTAGTTTATGCCTTGGGAGGTTTTCCCTGAAAAAATGGTTCCAAAGGTGCAGAATGGCACCGTGAGTCACAGGGCAGTTAAGAGGTAAAATATTAACACTGAAACATGGGAGGACACTGGTAAAGCAGGAAATCCAGATGGTGCTGGACATAAACCTGCAAAACAATCTGTCAGTGAAACCGCACAGAATAGCTTGCATGAGACGAACAGAGAGCAGCAGCAGGTGGATGTTGATGCCCTCGACTTGGGCTCTAAATTTCCTCTTTTATAGTCTGCAAAGGATTAGTGTCCCTGCCACATAAGCACCAAGATGGACACCATTGCACCTAGTTTCTTAGATTTAGCATTTGCAGTGCCTAAATAGCAGCAAATACATTATTAAATAATGTTGCAGGTTTATAATACTTCATATACATTTAGAATGTTGTGTTTGTCAAATACTTTCATATATATATTACTAAGAACTATGGGAATACATATATATATGTATATATATTACTAAGAACAAGGTCTTGAGGAAGAAGAAGAAAATGAGACAAGTAAGAAAACTGAGCTCTAGCATATTAAGTAACCCAGGCATCCCAAAGGCATATATTTTCTCGACCCGTCAAGTAAACTTTGTGTCCTCCTCCAGCACTTTTCTGCAGCACACAGACAGTCGGGACATGTAAGGAGACTTGAACACTGACAGCCTGCTCTGTAGACAAACCCAGTGGAGTCTAACCAAAAGGTATTACAGGTGAGTCATACATTAAAATGTAACAGACACAGTTGACCAATAAGAATGAAAACATAAAATAAATATGAGCCGAGCGTGGTGGTACATGCCTGTAATCTAGTACTTGGGAGGCTGAAACAGGAGGATCACAGGTTCACAGCCAGCCTCAGCAACCTCATGAGGCCCTCTGCAACGTAGTGAGACTCCGTTTCAAAATAAATAAAATAAAATAAATAAGATAAGATAAAATAAAATAGGACTGGGGTTATAGCCAAGAAGTAGAATGCCTCTGGGTCCAAACCCCAGTACCACACACACATACACATACACACACACAAAAAAGTTTAAAAATATTTTCAACATCTGATTTATAGATAAGAAAAATTTCAAAAGAAATTATCTCAAAGGAATTTTTTTGAAAATAAATTAACTAATAAGAGAGATAAGGCTAATAAATAATTTTTCTGATATCAATCACTTTGGCATGGACTTGAATTACCTACCTCTGGATAATAGCAATATCTTTGAAGTTCATCTTTCTGTATTCTGAAACATACATGCATTATTTTTCTTGTGCTGAATAGCAAATTACTACAAATTCAACATCTGAAATCAATGGCCATTTAGTATTTCACAGTCTCTTTGAGTTGATAATCAGGGCCCCCCCAAAAAAATTAGCTGGATCTTGTCATCAGAGTGTCATGGGTGACATGCATGTTTGTATTATTTTTCAACCTCACTATGATGTATAATTACAATGTACCAATAAAATTATAAACATATAAAAATTAAAAGAAGCTGAGAAAGCTTTTTCACTTAATACATTGATGGAAAGGAAAAGTGTGTTTTTGTCTGTGATGCTCGGTTCTCTAAAACACCTTCTTCTTCTTCTAATAATGCTCCTGCAGCAATTTGTCATCATGATCATCAGGTAGAGGGGTTATCAGTCCTCCTTCAATTTTGATGGATGCAGATTGGAAATCACATCTCTTAGGGACAGCTTGGTCCTCACGTCATTGAAGACATTCTCTTTTGAACATGCAATGCTTTGGTTTGTGTTTGGCCTTCACATGCCTGAGGTTTTATTCCTTGTAGGTTGGAGGTGTCCACGTGTAAATACCGGATGCTCCTGTGGTTTGTCTTTTCTATTATGGATCAGGGAGATGATGTCAAAAGAAATAAGGGATAGCAGAACAGGAATGGGGGATGAAGCTGACAGCAAACCTCTTCTCAGGCTGAACCACCTCAGGAAAGTAGGGACATGGAGGTGGGGAACCTAGGCAGACTAGCACAGTTTGGAGAGTACTGTAGAGACAAGTCTACTGCTGAGGCCTGGGCTCTAGAAGGCTCCAGTTGAGAAAACTTGCATTGTGGATAACCATGCATGTGCTGTTTCCTAAACATCTAAAAAATACCTAAGAGTGTAAGGAGTTTGAGTATTAGTTGCTTTCTGTCACTGATGGGAAAAGTAACTTCTATTTTTGAAGGAGATTAAATATTATAATGTATAAGCTCTTCATTTCTAGTACAGAGTTGACAAAACCAAAGGGAGACATATTGAAAAAAAATTTATAAAATTCACTAGGTTCATAACTTTACTTAAAATTGATCCACTCATTATTATTCCTGAGTAATACCATTCATTCTCCTGAGAATACAACTAACTGTACACTCACTGAATTTCCCATTGAACAAAGAAATGTGCTGTTTGCTGAAAATCAAGATAAGAAGACCTCTCAGCTCTGTGGGGTCATTACTGTGCTTCCTGGAGCATGCTGACCCAGTCGATGTGCTCAAAGGATGCATTGGTAAATGCATAATAATGATTCCAGAACGTTATTGAACACCACCACCAAGGTAAGTGGTGTTTAGAAGCCAGTTTTCCTGCCTTTGTATAAATCAGGATCATTTTCTGTTTGCAGTATTTTTTGTAGATTTCCACGTTTTGTTTATGTAGTAATGTTCGACCCGATTCAACTTCACACAATCAGATACAGTAACATAATAGACAGAAGCCAGAAATCCAATTACAGTGACACAGAGAGCAAATCATTGATGATTTCTGAGCATGTTTTTTTCCTTTTGATTTAGTCCCCAAGGGCACAAAATTATTCATAGCAGGCTTATCATCTTTATCTTTTATCTCTAAAACAAAAGAAGCAACATATTTAGTAACATTATACTATATTATGTATTATACATGTAATAACAGGAACTTCACAATAGCTTACTGAGTTAATTAAAATAAGATCAAATGAAGGAGTTCTGCTTTTTCTTTGTAGTCTATTGACGTTCTTGAATTTTCACAAATATTGATTTTATGCTTTTATAGAAATTTTTGTGTAAGCGGAATGTAATTTTAAAATGCTCTTAACTTTTTGAGGTTTAAAATAACTTCCAGCTAATCACAAGATTTTACAAACTTTGTGATTACACATTTAAGCTAATTTTAAGTCTTATTTTTCATTATTAGCATGTTTTTTTTTACAAATAGCATTTTCTTGGAAGATCCTTATGCAGCTTTATTATGGTTTGTATGTAAATTCTGATTTTTAGAGCATGAAAATTTTACTTTCATGTTCATACCCTAACATTTTTTAGCAATGGTTCTCTTAAGTACTTTTTCTCGTGCCTATTGGACTCTCTTGTATCTTCTATTACACCTAATTCTCCTACTTTTCTGACATTTCCCTTTGTGGGTGCTTTTCTGAGTTCTTCTTACAGGCATTCTTTTTTTTTTTCAATTTATGGTTTCTCTTTCTATTTTAACCATAACCACTTCACCTCTCTTTCCACATTCTGTCTCTATTTCTGAGTGGCTCCTGAACCCTGAACCTTTGTTGCCAGTTAACTTCTGGCACTTTACATGAAGTTGTTTCTAATGTGCTAAAACTTCCATAAAGCACAGTTATTTGGAGTGTAGCCATGGTCATCCCATAATTATTCTACTGAGCGGTCATGTTCACAGTTTACCTCTAGCTGATTATCGAGAATTGCCCCATATTAAGTTGACTTTGTTAGGACATGAATACATACGCTCAGTTGTCGATATCTATATGCATTTGGAGGTTTGTACTGCACTAATCTCTTATTACAGTGCTCCCTTTGAATAGGTTTTACCCTGTATTTAATGTAATGATAGCAGGCATCATACACAAACTCTTGATAAAATTGGTATGTCAGTGTTATCCGTTCTGTGAGCATTTGTTTGCAAACATCTCAGGAGATTATGAGTGCTTCTCATCTCTCCCATTACAATCTTCTGAGAATTGCCTGTTTTATGAAATCTTCATGCCTCAGTCCTTGAAATTCATAGTATATGATGTAACATCATTGGACACGTTCATCTGTAACCACTTACAACAATGCAAGTTTGTTCCAAAAAGCAAATTCTATTATGGAGATTTATCCTTTTTGTTTTCTTTCCTTTTGCAAATATTGAACTCTATAGATGGTGGTAAGAAAAAGTGATTACCTTTTAAATCATTGATTTTCTACTCGAAACTTCAAAACCACAAGACTTGTTGTTTCAGTCTATTTTATCCTGATCTACCTCACCTCTTGTGGTATCATCTATGATTGTTAAGAAAAATTGTGGAAAGGAAAGAACGGTTGATCTCCAAGAATTAAGATAGAGACACTCTAAACAGACTGTATGAACGCTTGTTTTGGGTGAGATGGTAGACATTTTTATTTCCTTTGTGCTTGATATAAAACATATTTGGTGAATGCAGTTCCTGCTACAAAGCCTTTAGTGAGTTATCGAACACCTCTGTGTCTAGACACAATACTGGGATTATGTTCACCTATCAGTGACCACGCTTCCTTCCTGGATTATACAGCTGTTCAACCTCCCTGAGGAGTTTATGAGTAAGAATTCAGGACACTTGATTTGCATCATCTCAGAACAGTGATGGAGAAGTACTGAGAAATAAGCAAAGGCGTTTTTTATCTACTATCCTATATACTGAACTCACTATTCTTTAAACCCTAGGCATATAAATCACACTGTACTAAATGACATTTGGTTCAATAAAGACATTTCTTTCAATGTTAATAGAAGTTTAATTTTATGCACATTCATGACATTAAACTGAAGCAATATCTTGTTCTCCATCAATGATAAGTTTTGGTACACTGAGTTTAAGACACCATTGAACTTTCACAAGCTTCTCATATTTTTGACATTTTTTCATGTTCACTTCCCAGAAGAGGGAAGGGAGGCATATATTAGTGTGATGTCGCTGAAGTTAGTGACTTTGGAAAAATACTGAATATGAACATTATATGATTTGTTAATATATTAAGAGTCAGAAACTGGAAGTATCTGAGATTCATGTTAAATATGAGAAATTTAATAAGATATAAAGATTCCATAAGAGGTGTATGGTTCATTACCTTAAAAATTTTAATATTAAAACACTTATAAAACCTTGAATGAAAATAAAAAATAAAATAATGGGTGAACCCATCCATTCAAAATACATCTTGCTTTTCTCAAAATAACTCCTACAAGAGCTTTATATTCAAGTGACTACCAAAGTCATTATTAGTAGTACATCTAAGAAATCCATTGCTTTGTCAATTTTGCTCAGCTACATAGACTGTGGGAAACTATCAGTACTTCTTTTCTCCTCCCTTCCTCCCTTCCTTCCTTCCTTCCTTCCTTTCCTTCCTTTCCTTCTTCCCTTCCTTCCTTTCCTTCTTTCCTTTCTTCCTTTCCTTCTTTCTTGTGCTGGGGATACAACCCAGGGCCCATGCATACTAAGCAAATGCTCCACCACTCAGCTACATCCCCAGCCCAAGAAATTATCATTTCTGTTCGAAGTATGTTCTCATGCATATTGGATTTGAAATTATTTTCAATGTGATTCCAAACTTGAATATGGCAAATATGGTTACATGTTTTTTTATCATTGTTGTTTGTCTCATTTATTCCTAAATAGTGAATCTTAATGGTTAAATTGATGGACTGTATTTTTTTAAATGCCAGAAAGTGAAAAATATTAAACAAATCAGGACTTCAGAATATTTGTTTCTAACTTTCCATATATTTACCGGTTGACTAGCAATGAATATATAAAAATAATTTCATATAGTCATTATTTGAATTTGCATTTAAAGTGATTTCATATATTAAAACTATAAGGCTATCCAATCAAATTATAGCAATTTATGTTGAAAATAACAGAAGAATTTATATTTGCAAGCCAATGGGTTTTAGGTTTTAATTAAGAACATTCTTTTGTAGAGATCTATGAGAGTTCCATAATTTAGTTCACTGTGGAAATTTAGGGAGAGGAGAAAAATTATTACTAATTGATTTTAAAACTATCTTTAACAGTGCCTTTATTTACAACCCTTTAGCTCAGAATTCAGAAATAATTTTTCTAAGGTAGAGTAGAATTGGACAGAGAAGTAAATGTAACCAATCACATTTGTGTTTCTTAATACGATTTACCTTCCATGATTGAAAAGAACTATTTTAGGGAAACACAAATATGATCCTGACTTGCTGCATGTCTAAATCTCATCTTTTTATTTAATCTTCAAAATTGAGTTCATAAATACCATAGTGAATTCCCCAGAAAAACCTGTAAATCATTAATTATAGGACTCAGTACATCTCTCTCACAATTCTTTTTGATATAAATCATTTTCAAATCATTAAAATATTACTTAATATCAAATCTGTGTCAGTTTAGATCAATATCACCACAGCAGCATCACTTGAGATATAATAATTAAAATTACATATATATTTCAAAAAATATATGACATAAAAGTCCCAAACACCTGTAGGTTTTAATTACGAGTTTTTTTCCTTTGAGTAATTAAGTGACATCAATTTAATTATAGCTAGCAATTTAAATGCCCACTTCTAAGAATACACAAATAAGTTTTTCTTAAAAGTTTCTTTTCCAATCAACCTGAAATAAATTTGTCTAGAAAGTTTATTTTCCAATCGACCTGAAGGGTGAAATTTAATAAAGTTGAATCTAACTGATAGTCAAATGGAATTTAAGATAAAGTTGCTTTTTAAACCTATGCATGCATATACATTTAAGCTATGCATGTGTATATATATGTAAATTAAAATATTAAATTAAGTTGCAAGTGAGGTAAAACTGTTAGAAGTGATTATACTTATAACCAGGGTTTAAAAAAGTTTATTACTTTAAAATAGTGCTGAATTTGGTTGCCTGGATATTTTTTATATCAGAAGCTTGATGAGTTTATCTATTCAAATGCTTAGGCAGAAGGCGGGTGAAGTGGCACATGCCTGTAATTCTAGTTCTTGGAAGAATGAGACAGAAGGCTTGCAGGTTCCACACTGTTTTAAAACAAAAATAAAAGGGCTGGGGTGTAGCTGGGAGGTAGAATGTCCCTGGGTTCAATCCCCAGTATCACACACATGCATACACACACACACACACACACACACACACACACACACACACACACACGCTTTGGCAAAGGAGATGAGCAGGGCCACAATGCAACATCCATTAGAGAAAGCAATTTTCTTTTCTACAATAGTGTTCTATTCATAATTGTTAGGATTTTTTGCTTCTGAGCCACATAAACAAAATCTGGTAAGTTTGAGTAATAGAAAGAATATGTTGTGCTTATGTGAAGAGGCTAAAAGTATTGCTGAGAAAGGCTAAGATGCTCACATCAGAAACTGCTGGGAGCTGAATACTACAATAATCTAGGAATGAAAATCTGAAGCTCAGTTTGTTCCTGGCGCCACCCAACTGCTTCCTTCCTCTTTCATCAGGTCAGGACTCACAGTCCAGGAAGAAACCCTAATTGACTTAGCAAAAGGAAGTAGTTGTCTGCCAGAGTCCTTCTTCCTGATCTCAATTCAGGCCACATTTCCAATGACCTCTTCCTCCTAAATGTGGCCATGTGACTAAAGACATCTTACAACTCTGGTTTCCTACCTAGTCTTCACTGTTAGCCCCAAGCTGTTTCTCATTTTTTCTTGCCAGTTTATCTGTATCTTTAAAGTTTTGCTCATTTATATTATTCATAACCTTTACAAGTTTTATAGAGTAAGTTTTCCATGATAGCATTCTTAGGATTTTCTATGAAATGTAATTGAATATACAAGGATAAAGGAAGTAGTCATTAAAACACTACTGGAGGCCAGGTGTGGTGGCGCATGCTTGTAATCCCAGCACTTTGGGAGGCGGAGACCAGAGGATCCAGGTTCGCAGCCAGCCTCAGCTCTCTTGCTCTCTCTCTCCCTCTCTCTCTCTCCTTAGTGAGGCCCTCTGCAACTTCATGAGACCCGGTTTCAAAATAAAGCATAAAAAAAAATAGGGCCGGGGGCGTAGCGCGGAGGTAGAACGCCCCTGCGCCCCTGCGTTCAATCCCTGGTACTGCAAAAAAAAAAAAAAAACACTACTGGATTATATTTGCAGCATCATGCACTAATTTTGTCTTATAAACTGTTTTTAAATGGGCATATAACATGTACTAGTCTTTTAAAACCATTTTAGTAGTGAGTTGCAATATTGAAATATTCACCTGGCTGTCTTTAGCAGGAAAATTTAATTCGTTAGAGATACTGAAAGCATCTTCAAAATATTAGTGACATTCTTAGCAATTAAATGAGTACATGAAGAAAACAGTCTTGATTTAATGTGGATGTGCAAGTAGGGTAACAGAATTATATGCAAATAAGGAAATCTTTCAAAGATTTTATAAAGAATTTATCAAAAGCAATCATTATTCAAATCTATGGAAAGTTGTTTAATAAAGGTACTCCTAAATACTATAACACAACGGACCGAGAAGAAAGGACAGATGATGAGTGCAAAATTACAGTAGAACAAATATTCAAAAACAAACACAAGTCTTGGTCATAATGACTTTATCACCAAGCTCTAAATAAACTCTGAGAGTTTAAACAAAACTTTTCAATAATCAGATCAGTAATGCTCACAATCCCAAGGTCCAATCATTGGTATAATGATAATATACTATTTTATGTTATGATGACAGAAAAGAAATAAAGTGTTGTAAACTAGACTCAATAATGAAAAAGAGTAGCCATTCCATTGGAGTTCACGACATTTTCACCGCTTATAAATATCAGGTTACTTTTATGTAGATCATATTTTCACTTAGCATTTATTTAAAAGCACATGTTTCTGGATTTCTTTGTAACTAATTATGTTTAGTAATTTAGCATTATTTACTTTTAAAAAAGTCAATGCAATTGTAAATAATAAAATTTCAATCTTCATTTATTTTCATAATTGTTATGCTTAACATTTTATCTCAAATTCCGGCATACATCATTTTGAATTTGCAAAAGTGTGATGAAAATTGATTTCAGGATCATAAGTTACTTTAACCACAACATTTTACCTCAGTGAAATACAATATTTTAATTTTGTTGAATATATGATTCTTGTTAGACTGGATACATCCATTAAATTCTATATAATAACATTATTATAAAAATTTACATTCTTTTATTTTATTGCTAGTAAATAAACTATCTATTAGTACTTCCATAGTGACATAGTATTCAGTAATTTTCAAAACTGACTTTTTATGTATTATAATTTATCTGTGAATAATTTTTTATTTTTCTATATACAGAAATATATATTCTGTAAACTAATGCTAGTTTTATGTCTTAATTTCCACAATCTGTTTTTTGGGGGAAATTAATATTTTATTTATTTACTTACTTTAGTACTTTTTTGGTGCATTATAGTGTCACATCATAATGTAGTTCATAGTGATAGTGGCATGCATGCACACAATCTGGATTTCATTCATTTTCTTGTCTTATTACATTGGCTAGGATCTCAAGATGGATTTCATTCATTTTCTTGTCTTATTACATTGGCTAGGATCTCAAGATGCCCTGACTCAAATGGCTAAAGTTAAATGTTTAAATATATACCAATTATTATTAGTTTATACAGCAGGTTTTCTTGGTGAGTTGTTCTTTTCATATAAATAGTGGTATTTTTCTATTCTACTAAGAAAACATTGTGAATAGATGTTTGATATTATCAAATACTTTTTATTTCTCGATTCAGATGATCACATATTTTCCTTTATTAGCAGAATGGTAAATTTGATTAATTTTTTAATGTTAAGCAAATTTGTTCCCAGAATAAACCAAATTTATTCATGATGTTTTCCTCACATATTTTAGTTTCAGTTAGTTTGTATATCATTTAGAAAGTTGCACGTTGTTTAATGTGATTTTTCTCATATAATGTCCTTGGTTATTGTGGTATAAAAGTCATGTTAGTATCAAACAATGAGTTGGGGTGATTTTCTCTTTTCATTATTTTGAGCATTTTAGAAAATATTTACATTCATTTAAAAATGTTTTCAGAGCCAATTCCCTGCTTAAATGTATTATCTATGCAATGATTTTTCTTTTATATTTAATTTCTTTTATTTATATTCAGTTTACAGTTACGTTTCAACTACTTAAGATAGAGGCTTAGCTTACTTACTTTTTTAAAAAATATATACATTTAAGTCTCCAAATTGTCTTCTGAACACTGTTTTAACAAAATCCTACAGTTGTCATCTCTATAAATTTTATAATCAGAGTTGAACTATTTTAACTATCATTGAAATTTCTTCCTGTACAATATAGTTAGATGTGAATATCTTAATTTCCAAATAATTTTTTCAGAGTAAACTTCCATAAATTTCAGTTTTTATGATATTTTATAACTTTAGTGCCCCAGTATATGCTGTTTCCCTGTTATATTTGAGGTTTAAAAAATAATCTTCATTCCAAGTGTTTGTTAGAACATATGTAAATGTTACTTAGGACATATTTATTTTATTCTGCGAAAACATGCTTAAATCTTCAGATAACTCTCAAGTTGCAGAAAGAGATGTTCCATTCTGACTGTGGATTTTCACTTTGTCAATTTTTGCTTTATAGATTTTGAGGCAATATTATTAGGCATATACAAACTTGAATTGCTATATCTTTCTGATAATTTCATCTTATTATCTTTATAGCGGGTCATTCTCCATCTCCTTTCACGGTTTTGCCCCAAAAATCTACTACTTAGTCTCATGGTAGGATAGCTTGAAAAGCTTTCCCCTACTGAGCGTTTCCATTCCATATTTTTCCCGACATTTTACTTTAAATCTTCTTCATATTTCAGACTGCCCTTTTGCAAAGTAAGTATAGATTGATGTTTTGAATACAGTATGCTCAAACTGTCTTTTAAATGGAGATAACTCAGGATGGAACTCACAATATTCTTAACTATCAATGCCTGAGTGTATGTTTTCTATTTTGCTTCATTTACTCTTCATCACATTCTTGTTAATTTTTGTTTGCATATCATGCACTGAACATGTTTAAAAAGCTAAAAATAACAATTTGAAGACAAAAGATAAGTTCAAAGAGGTTTTTTTTTTTCTCCCAGTAGGTGACTAGGGTTTCCTTGCATCCACATCAAGTGCACCCTTTGCCCCTTTGTCCCAACTGTATCCTTTTCAAAATGTTGCCCCATGTACTCTCCAATCTCTCTTGGAAGCAAGGATGGGAGGAAGGAAGGAAAGAAGGGAGGAAAAGAAGTAAGAAAGTAGCTGGGCTGTGGGCCAGAGATGTGTGGGTATTTGATCAGAATGCCTCCCTCTTGTCTTGCAAACAGCTCTCCAAGCTCCTGCTGTCCTCAGTCTTCCCTTCCACTTGGTGTCAGCCTCTCAGACTAAAGTCTCAGCTTCCAGTGCTAGCGAGATCATTGGCTTTGCCTCTCTCATCAGGTGCCACACTTTTCCACGCTAGGCCCTGTCTTGAACACACGTTAATAGACTTCCCTGGCTTCACACTCCAACATGGTTCCACTGTCACCTTCTCTGATCCCTGAGACCTATTTATCAGGCCTTCCCCACTAAAGAGGAGACTGGATAATGGTCATTCTCAAGAATATTTCTGCACTGAAAGAGCAAACCAAGGCAACATAACCACTGTTTTGCCCAGTGTACATTATTTCTTCAGACCATAAGGAGAAAGGGAATCTGCAGATCTTTGCTTTCACAGTGATTTGGTAACGCTGCTACTATTCATACCACAAACTGAGCAAGTGTGTGGAAGATGGCTTTTCTTATCTGATGCCATACAGCACTATTACAGGGACCCCAGTTTCCAAGAAACAGCTAGATGCTTTGCAAAATGCACTACACAATTTGTGTTGAGTGTACTAAATAATAAATAAGTGAATAATAAAACATACACAAGCTGCCTCGCACCTTTGCCTTCTATTTTAATATGCACGGCCCTTTATGACATTCTAGAGATCAAAAGCATAACTGTCTTACCCTCTGTCCTTGGGTCATTAGGGAAAAGAAAATATTAACTATTCATATGAATTGTAGTGGGGTATGCATGCCTATGTTCAACCTGAAATGTCAAGTTGATATGGAAATGTATTTCCTTAAAACTATCCTTGTTAATAGACCTTTTGGGAAATCCTACTCTATTCTCAGAGCTACCCCTGGGAAGTTTTAAAAGCTACTTTTTATAAAAAAAAATTAAGCATGCTAAAATAACAGTACCTGATATGCAAAGAATTTTCAAATATGAAAAAATCATTTTTGTGACACATTACCAATATTCTATAGCCTGTATCATATTATTTTAGAAATTCCTATACCATTATATCCCATGAGTTATTATTATTAGCATTTCTTACCATAAGGTTCAGTTATGCTTTTAGGAATTCTTGTGCAACATAATCACTAGGAGATTGCCTCAGATAACTTGGAGGAAAGTATTCAAGGCACACTGAAAAAAGGTAGCACAAATCCTTTGCCTGTGTTTTCTCAAGGCCGAAATCTGACATGTGAAATGACATTACATCAGTTATCTTCAAGGTCATGATGAGAACATAATAGTCAATGGGAAAACAGCATCCTTTGCAATTCATATGAAGTGTGACCGATGGCAGGTGCGTACCCTGCATGGCTCATAAGACTGGCAAGGATCGCTGAAGAGTTACTACCCATTTGATTATAACATAACTATTTAGTCAAATGCAATGCACGGCGATTCCCTCGTGTTGCTGAACTAGACAAACATAAGTAAATAAGCCACTCAAGGCAGACATGACGATGTTGTCACACATTTAATAGGGCGATACAATTCCAAAGAAATGAGAAACCTTGGTAAAGGTCAAGGGAACCTAGTGGACATGTTCTCTTAGCTCTCCATTCTAGGGGTAAACATATTTGTGTCATGATAGTGAGTCACCAATGTAAGTTACATAGCTAGCCAGGGCTACAGCCACAGAAGATCAGCCCTTACGTTTCTATTCACTGCTCTTTCTACATTGTTAATATATTCTAGAAACTTCTTCAAGTATAAAATTTTAAGCCAAAACAAGAATAAAAACTTCCCACTCAGGGGCTTTGAGGTAATGTCCTTAGTAGAATCTAAAGGGAAAAAATCATTAGCCTGAGTTAGAAAAGATAGCCCTCCTCTTCCTGCTAACATTTTTTTCCCCACATCTTGCTTTTGATCATTGCTAACACCGCTCATTTGTACTGTTTCCTTTAATGTTCTCTGCCGCATCCCATCTCTTCCTTTAACTAAGGACAATTTTCAGGTTTTAAAATTGAGCCTGGAGACACCAAGGGCCAAGCAGATTGATAACTAAGCGGGATGCCTTATTAGCCCCAGCAGAAAACACTGAAGAAACCCAAAACATTCTAGCAAAGATTTCATTTCTTCTTCTAGTTACAAAGTTACTGTGTGGCCTAAATTGCTCTCTTGCTAGCTGAAGCATCTCCTCATTAGCATGAAACTATAAAATATTAACAAAGGCATTCTTCTTTCTTTGGAACAAGACACCTTGAACAACTTGTTTGATATATTTCCAATCCAAGCTGCCTCGTTCATTGAGGAGACTGTCTTTCCAAATAGCACTGGAAAGCCCATGAAAAATCGGCCATGACAATGTAAAACAGCCAATAATCTATGGAAAAATATGCTGTATTTCATTAAGATGGGGATTTTTAACTGATGCCCTTGATCATATACTTACATGGGTACAATTATCCCCCAAACAGTTGAAAGACTTGCTGAAAGGTTTACGAGTGTTACACTCTACCAACGCTCCTGACAGATGTTCTTTTTCCCCCCTCTGGTTGAATTGTACAAATATGTATTTGCATATATCATTTATATCAACTGTTAGGGAAAAATAACACAAGATCTAGCATGTTATTTGAAACTATAATATTTTATCTACCAAACAACATCCCAAAATCATGAAGAAATATTTGAAATATAATCAGAACTGGTATTTTTTTCTTCTAAATTTCCTGGATCTCCTATCTTACACATATTAAAGCAAAATGTTGGTCTCAATGAGTGTAAAATGTAGAAAACAGTATTTAAAGAACAGAAATGATCCAGGCATGGTGGCACATGCCTGTAACTCCAGTACTTGGGAAGCTAAGACAGGAGGATTACAGATTTGAGGCTAGTCTCAGCAACTTAGTGAGACCCTCAGCAACTTATCAAGACGCTGTTTCAAATTAAAAATAAAATAGGGCTGGGGCTGGGACTTAGAAGTATAAAACTACTGGGTTCAATCCCCAGTACCAAACTAAGTAAGTAAGTAAGTAAATAAATAAATAAACAAATATTCACTCAAATATTAACTTGAATATTGAAGTTCATAAGATTTCTAAAATGTTAAAATATTCTGCTATAGGATACTTTAATTATAGATAAATCAGCAATTCAGCTTCACATTTTTAAAAATGAAACTGACTTTAGTTTCTTTTTTTTTTTTTTTTTTGCGGTACCGGGGATTGAACGCAGGGGCGTTGTTCTACCTCCGCGCTATACCCCTGGCCCTATTTTTTATACTTTATTTTGAAACCGGGTCTCACGAAGTTGCGGAGGGCCTCACTAAGGAGAGAGAGAGAGAGAGACAGGGAGAGAGAAAGTGAGAGAGTGAGAGAGCTGAGGCTGGCCGCGAACCCAGATCCTCTGGTCTCCGCCTCCCAAAGTACTGGGATTAGAAGCGTGCGCCACCACGCCCGGCTTATAGTTTCTTAATCTATGATAAAGGTCTTTAAAATGCCTGTATAATACCTTCTGTTATAAATTTAAATATTATCACATACTTGTTCTCTTTCATGTTCTAAATATTACTTTGCTATATCATACAATGCTAATTTGGTTTGTAAGCATAATTTCGTGAGTTGATTCTTTTGAGAGCCAGGAAAAAAAAAAATTTAGGTACACAAATTCTTGAGACTATTTCACATTCTCACATCTTACACATTCATGCTGATGATGGATATGTATCCAATATTTTATGGAGAAGTTAAACACTCCCAGTTTCAACAAAGTAATAACAATTTCCACATCCTAGTTACATAATTCAAGTTAGCCCTGAGAGTCGGTGGAGGGCAGCTAGTGAGACAGCCACATAGCAAGACCAGGAAACAAGGACAACACTTATTCTCTCGCACCCAACACAACAAGATACAAAATAAATACTTTAAAGGAAATCTATTGTTATTAAAATTGAGGAAACCATTATAGCTTTTAAGGTCTTCCATAGGTTCCTTTCTTAAATAAAAAACATATTAGACATGAAATAAATTATAAACCTTATCCATCATCTCACTTTCTTGTACAGGGGAAAAGTCTGATGTGGAGTATCAACAGGTGCCCACACAAATCAGTGTAGAGGTCGCAATTCCTGACCACAGAACTCCTTTCCATCCATTTTTAAAAATGGTTGGAAGAATTTACAATGACTTCTAGGCTACATCTTCAAGAACTTCTCTATGTATAATAGACACTGAAAGAAATGAAATAATGGAAGTTACTTTCATTAAATGTTTTATGTGTTTTTACAATAACCCATTCAGAATAAAGTTCATTAATTTTTCTTTATCTAGAAAACTGTTTGCTAAATGCCCTATTTAGGGGCACGGTGGCACATACCTTCAGTCCCAGGTACTCAGGAGGCTAAGACAGGAGGGTCCCTTGAGTCCAGGAGTTTAAGACCAGCCTGGGCAACATAGTGAGACCTCATCTCAAATAATTAGCTAACTAACTAAATAAATGCCCTATTTAGGAATTTTGGGGGAAAAATCCTTCATGAAGCTCTTCCTAAAGTACAGAATTTTAAGAAAATGAGCTACATTTTTATTTTATTGATTTATTTTTTGGGGGTGCATTGTAATCATACATTGTGATGAAGTTCAGGGTGATAGAGGCATTCATGCACACAGCACTCACTGAACGCTCCCCCAGTTCCCACCCACACTCTCTCCCTCCCCTCCTTCTCATACACCACACTGTGATTGGCATTGATATGTCTGTGTATTTACATCGTGGCCATTGAAGTGTTATCATCAGTGAGCATAGAGCCGTTCCCCGGGATACTAATTTCAAAGGACTGTAATGGAATTTTATACAACAAGTCATGACAGTAGTATGGAGAGTCTCTTAGATCAGCTTCTTTAGTAGAGAGAGAGAGCAAAACAAACTAGTCTAGCCAAAAGAGCTCTCCAATGGGTAGAGAACATGTGCGGCCACACAGGATAGAAAGTCTGTAAACCAGAGAACCAGGCACATCATTTCTATATCTGAGAAGTCAATCAAGCCATCAGCCAGTTATTCAGCACCTTGGAGAGAAGCAAAGCCGAAGAGTCTTCAGAAGTCCCAGCACCAAACACGGAGAACTGAGGAGTAACTGCAATCGAATGAGAAGCATTCAGTCCCCGCACAGATGATCACAGAACCAACAACCAGACGATTCTGAAGGGAGAAACTTCTCACGTAAACTCCCACAGAGACAAGGCTCATCCAGGGACTGTTGGCTCAAGTACTGGGTGAGGCGCAACTTAGATGTGGACAGAGGAAGCTGACAGCTGGGGACGTCTGAGTCTCTGCTAGCTGGAACTGAACTCAAGAGGATGTGGGGAAATTGGGACTCTTCTACACTGTTGGTGGGATTGCAAACTAGTTCAACCACTGTGGAGATCAGTGTGGAGATTCCTCAGAAAACTGGGAATGGATCCACCATATGATCCGGCTATACCACTACTGGGTATCATACCAAAGGGATTAAAACTAGAAAACAACAGTAATATATGCATACCCATGTTCATAGCAGCACAATTCACAGTGGCCAAATTATGGAACCAACCTAGGTGTCCATCAACAGATGAATGGATTACAAAATTATGGGAAATATACACAGTGGAATTCTACTCAGCAATAAAGAAGAACAAAATAACAGCATTTGCAAGAAAATGGAAAGATCTGGGGAACATTATGTTAAGTGAGATTAGCCAATCACAAAAAAAGAAGGGACATATGTTTTCATTAATATGCGCAACTTAGGGAGTAGTGGGGACGCAAAAGGGACTCCAATGACAACGGAGAACCCTCAGTGGTGCAAGGGAAGGGGTACAAGGGAAGGGGAAGGGTAAGAAAGAAGTGAATCTATGGAATTACTGTCATAAACAATGTGTATATATGAGATTATACCAACATCATTCTCAGTGCTACATGTGGGGGGAGGCGGGGGGGAGGGACACCAAGAGCTGTGTGCATGTATGTTAACAGCAAACTGACACTCATTGTGATGTGAGACTACAATGCACCAATAAAAACATTAAAAAAAAGAGTATTGAAAACGGTGAGTTCAACTCTACCAAGTAAATCACCTTACCCTTACAATGGGAAGTTTTGTTTTGTTTTGTATTTTTGTGGTGCGGGGAGTCAAACCTAGGGGTATTCTACCTCCAGGCCTCCCCGCCCCAGACTTATTTTATTTTTTAATTTGGAAAAAGGGTCTAGCTAACATGCTGAGGGTCTTGCTAAGTTGCTGAGGCTAACCTTGAGCCTGTCATCCTCCTGTCTCAGCCTTCCAAGTACTGGGATTATAGGTGTGTGTCACCATGCCCAGCACAATGTGAGTTTAACATCTTTCTCTCCCTCCCCATCCCCTTTCTCCTGTTATATCTGTTGGAACATATCAATTATTCTAGCCTAGGTTTTATTGCTCAGAATGTGCCAAGTGGATAAGGGAGTCCACATGGAAGGTTTATCCTCACAACCACAACCATGCAGGATGGGGCCACACGCTACAGCAGTCATAGGAGTCCCATCTTTAAAGTCACTGTGTGCGGGGAACGCAGGAGAAGTAAGTGGGTGCTTAGTCATGCCGGATGTCCCTCAGAGGCCACCCAGAAGAAACCATAAAAATGACTCCATCTGAGCTGGGCACACCTATACTCCCAGTAGTTGGGAGGCTGAGACAGGAGGATCACAGGTTCGAGGACAACCTCAGCAATGTAGCGAGAACCTGTTTCAAAATCAAACATCAAAAGGGTTGGGGGTGTAGCTCGGAGGTAGAATGCCCCTGGGTTCAATCCCCAGTACAAAATAAAAAAAGAAGACTCCTCTGCCTACAGTTTGCTTAATCCTGATGTACAACAGAATATAATCCCCATCTGCAAAGAAGTTTGACAGAAGTATTATTAAATATTTTAGTAGAAATGCAGAGTAAAATGTCTTTAAATAACATAAAATTATGATTGAGAGGCATCCCTTCCCCTTCTCTCTGCCTCTCTCTAGCTTTACATCCTCGCGTTCATTTAGAACCTAACCACAGAGGTGAAGAGGGAAGCCAGGGAGCCGGCCAAGCCTGCCTCACACCCCACCGGCAATCATATTAATGACTCTGATTCTCTGCTTACCTTCTAAATCAAAGATCAGCACACGTCACTCACAGAGTGGAGGTGAAACTCACATGTAAAGTATGCCCAATACGCACAGTATTTTTTCCACAGTAAATTGGGCTATTGTTACTAAAACGATTAAACAAACTATAATTTCATCATTCCTGAATTCCATGAAAATTACACAGGGCTCCATAGTCTGGAAGAATTCTACACTAATGTTCAAGCATAGATGAATATTCATGGGTCCAAGGGAAGCACGGTAAACCCAGAGGCCACCCTGGAAGAGTGTCCCTTCCACCCTACAAGCACCAATACCCTGCTTCCTTTCAGACATGTGTAGACACCGCCACACACACACACACACACACACACACACCCACCACAAACCCTCATTTTAAAGACACAGCAACATTTTTAAAATATTTTAACGAGGATTTTAGGTCATTGGAAGACGAGTCGTTTTCTCCATTTGGTTAATAAAGATGTACTGTCTTTTTAAATACATTTTTGCTCACAGTTAGTTTTAAAATTTGAGGGAAAAGAAACCTCCAAGATAAATATTACAGTACTGTATATATGCTGTAGATCAAGAAAGATTATCTCCCTCTGTGACTGTGGAGATGAATGTTATTATATTCCTTTTAGGCACTCTTTTTTGTATTTATTAATGCTTAATAAAATATTAATCATAAGAAAAATAGAGGGTTGGGTTTGAAGAAGGTTTTTTGTGCCCCATACTGAGCAGCCTGAGCTAATAATGCAAACAATTTGACAACATATTAATAAGGCACCACTGTTAGTCGAATTCGCGTTTCACTGAACTAAGCGAAGACTCAGTTCCAAAGAAATTTTGACTCTGGCGAGCCGCTTGAAGCCCAGTGATATGCATGCCCATTAAAGCCAGCAACATCTTTCAAAGTGCACAGTAGTACCAATTATACCTACCCTTCATCTGAAGGATAGAGTTTTAAAGATAGTCCAATAACAATATTTCTTCTTAATCATTAAGCTTACTCAGTTGACATAGGTAATGCTTTTGAAGATTACAACAAGACTTGGTGATGTATGGATAATTGAAAGAGTGCATTTAATGTTTTCATTTGTATTTTCCGTTTAGCCTGGTGGGTCAAACTGCAGACTCCAGAGCCAGCTACTTTGATCCAAAGCCTGGCTTTCCACTAATTAGTGATGTCACCTTCGGTTGCTTAACACTTTTATGCATCAATTTCCTTATCTACGAGATAAGGCTACTGATAGATTAGCACACAATTCTATTGTGGGGCTAACTATATGTTAATTACATGCACTAGAACCTTGTACATTATATAAGTGTTATTTGTTATCAGTAGTAATATGCAGAAATATGTATTGAGGACCTTTTGGTAACACGTATAATTTTTGGTTCAGGAAAGCATGAAACAAAATATATTCACGAATTCCTTTCATTGTGGAATTTATAGTTTTGTAGGGGAGATGGATAATAGACACTGAAAATAAGAAAAGTATATAGTACTTAAATGAGAAGGACTAAGGAGGAAAATAAAGTCAGAGAGGAAATAGAAAATGTTGGAAGGTATTGAAATTTCAGGTAGGGGGTGATGAAAGTATTTAGAAGTTGCTTTCAGCTTGAAACCGTCCCTTATCTCTGGGTTGCTGAAGGTAAAACTTTGCAAACTACATGTTGACTTGAATGGCTCTTCCAGTGGGGGTCGCTGGAAGGAAACTTGGAGTTGAGGGGGAAAAAAGGAGCTTTCTACTTCCTGTTTGCTTCCTGTTTGCTTCCTGGTTCTGTCAGTATCTCTCCAGCCTAAGTTTACCCCAGCAGAAGCACAGCATTCAAGCTGAAGTAATTGAGCCCAGTTTTACTTCTTATTTCCAACATTTGCAGAACCAACCCCATCGTATCCCTGCATCCCCAGAAAAGCACTTCCACTAACTGGCCGGTGGCTCCTCCACAGAAGTTCTTGTGATGACGTGTAGTTAGAGCTTGTTAGCCGGAGTAACTTGTTAGCTAGAGTGACTCCATATTGTTACCCAGCATGACCTCAAGCCTGGCCCTAAAACAGGGAAGTTGGCCTTGAAAAAAAATCAAACCAGGATGTTGCCAGGGTAATGGGTGACAACATTGTATTACAGTTATTGTGTCATTGTTTTTGTTCTGCATGTTCGTTATGCTTGGCTTGCTCAAATGCTAAAAAGAACCGTTGCGGGCTTCCCACCCCTGCTATGGGAACCTGCTGTGAGAACCTGTACTTCTCACTTCCTTGTAACTTGTGGCTTTGTAGTTTTGCTCTATAAAAAGATTCCTAAAAAACGACAAGCGACTGCACTTGAGTCGTATGCTCTGTGCAGTCCCGGTCGGCTGGTAATAAAGACTCTCAATAAGCACCTTTGGTGGTCTGATTGGTGTTGATTGGGACCCTACCTCCTTCCTTCAAGTTCAGAGACCCCACACCAGCTAAGATGTACCTTCTCCTTTGCAATCTGGGACCCAGCTTTGCAAGGCTCACATTGCAAGCCTCCAAATCCTGCTATACCCAGTCTTTTCCCTTGAACTCCTCAACACCAGAGACGGCAGCTGTTTCTTTCAGCTGCTACCTCTGTGAAACCTTGGCTTTCTCATTAAGCCCCTTTTCAGTCACCTAGTTAACTTGTCTATTAAACTATTTACTTTAAAACCTGATAGGAGCTTTGCGTTCCTGAATACTATGTTACTGATACAATGGACCAGGAAGGTTTTGCTGAGTAAAGACCTGAAAGACGTGAGGAGCCAGCTGTGCAGATGTAGAGGGAGGAGCATCTGGACTTAGTAAACTTCAAGTGCAAAGGCCGTGAGGTGAGAGGGGGCATACATGTGTGAGGAACAGAGGCTGTGTTCCTGGAGAAGAATGAGCAAGCAAACAGTAGCTGCAGGAGCCAAGTCATGGAATGCTTTAAATACAGTGACCATTACTTATTGCTTGAAGAGGACTTGATAATCATGCCGAGGCAGCAGACATTAACTGGGAATGTTCTGGGCAAAGTGATTTGTACAGACTTCCTATGTATGAGTCATGGGCAGGACACTGGTTCTTGCTTCAAGTGAGGTATGGAGCAACGCGAAGCTATTGCATAGTGAAATGATTCACCCCAAATTACATTTTAACTACCCCCAAGAGGAGAATAGACATGTATTTTCTACAGAATACAATGTTTCTTAACTCACTATGAATTATTTAGTTATAATGTATAATACATATGGTAAAACATACATGGGTTTTCGGGGTAAATTTGACAGAAACACAAATGCATAGGTGCGCCTGTATATTTATCACAAATTCCAGCTGCTATCAATAATTATTTAAGTAAATGTTGACTTTCTTTTCTACATTAAGGAAAAAATAATTAGGACTTTTGAAATTTGGAACTTCAATATATTAAAAATCCTTGGGCTTTGACTGTACAAGAAGCTTATTCCAGATTTTTCCTTCTGTTCTTGTAATAAAGGAGGAATTAGCCTACCTTAATTTTGAGCTAATATTCATCATAGGAATAAGTAAATCAGAGGAAGAAAATCATAGCCAAGAATAAACACGGCTGGTATTCAAACCCTTGCCTGTCCTCAAAGCCAGCACATATCCTGCCTGATCATTCCACATGCTGTAAACATCCTTCCTGTCAAATTTATGACTTTTTCCTTTCATTTAAACATTAAACATAAAACACAAAGAAAAGTATGTGCAATATTAATTTGTTGTTGTTTTGTGGCAAGTTGGAACTTTCTTTTAAATGAGGAAGATATTTCCTTTGAAAGTGGAATTTTAATAATCTTAATCCTTTCCCATGCCTGAGACTATTTGTATTCAATAGCACCATTATTCTTTCATGTTCCCATAAAATGGCAAGACGCCGGAAGGCTGGAAGCCACATTTACCAGACTCCATTGTTAACAGGGTTCCAGTTTAGATGCTACAAATGAGAGGCACTTACATAAATGGTTCATTACATATGATATCAGTTCTGTGCATTATAGAAAAGAACTATTCATCCATTTATGGGTAGCTCTGTGTCCTCCTTAGGCTACGAAGAATCCCCGCTTCTGAAATGTTCTCTGTATCATAAGTATTGGGTAAAAGGGAGATTTAAGCTATTCCGAGTAATAAAACAGAGGTACTTAGATCCATCTTGCTTTCTTCTTGGTGACAGTAAGAAACCAACCTCAATGAAAGAGAATATTTGCATGTCGTTTCACTCTACTGCGCAATGGCCTTGAGTGTCTCCCTGGATGCAGGGTTGTTGATGACAACAAGGGGATGTTGAACAAGCAAGACAATGAGTATTGCAAATCAACAAGGAAGAATTGTGCTGCTCTGATGATACACTTTGCCAAGAGATGTTTTGTAAATTAAATATAATTTTAAGTGTAAATTACATATAGTTTATTTATTAAAAGTCACATATTCTATCATATGAAAAATCTGTGTGTACTGAAAGGGAAAAATAAATAGGTGAATTTGCAGAGGGAGGGCTACTTTCTTGTTCTAAAGCAAGTTTTTAATGGTAAGGCCAGTTTTTTTTTTCCCCAAGGTGGATTTGATACGTAGTTTAGTGAAAGCCATCTCTATGACAGTCCTGAGAAACTGATGTTTATATAGAGAGAATAGGTTCAATTAGCACACCAGAACCAAATCCCAATCATTTTCCTCTGATACTGAAAATTTTTGATGGTGCCCCACTGACCACTGAATCAAGTTCCAAGATCTTATGTAAACATTAAAGACTTTCTGCCATGTAACTCAATTTTCTAGTCATTTCTCTTTATTCATCTATATGAATATTTCTCATCAGTCAGAGTCGAATTTTTTCTAGGACCTGAAGAAGTCCTCACATTCTCTACACACATATTCTTGGAGCAAGACTGCACATGGAACATGCTTCTCTCAACATCTTGCCCATCTCTCATTGACTATATTTAAAATTGTCTCTTACATGCAGCTACTTCAATTCCTTTACTGATTCCCCTACCGCACAGAGATTATTGATTTTTCCTCTTCATGACCCCCAAATTTTAATTTATCTGCACCTGTATGATTATCTTTGCATAAAAGTATGATAGTGTTTGTGACAACAATTATGGTATAACTGAGCTAACAATTGAATTTGAATAGGTATGGATGACATTAATTAGGGAAGAAATTTAAAAACAGTAGTGAGATAATGACAGGTAAGATAAAGAAAAGGTAGACAGTAGGTTTGGGGCATTGAGGAGTGGAGAGATCTTAACTGGACTTACAGTTCAGCCAAAATAGAGATGTCCTGTTCCTACCATGTCTTTCTTCTTATAATAAAAACCCTAGGCATACCACAATAATCATAGAAAGATTCTGAAAGATAGAAGCAGGTAGGTGGGTACCTAAGAATATTGAGACTTGAGGAATGGCCTGATGATAAATTCCCAGGGTCTTCTTTTCCACTCCCATCTTTCCCAGATGGGAAGAAGTAGCACAAGGCACTGTGAGTTGGCCCTGCTTTTCGTCCACCCCTGTTGGTGGAGCCCAGATGGGAAGGAGCTAACACTCCATGCATGTGCAATGTGCTGGTGTGAGGCAGGGCTCCACTTTCCCCAGGGTGGTATGAGCAGACCCAGAAGGAAGCTGAAGACCCTTGCCCATTCCACCATGGCACTACATCTAACCACAGGGGCTTTTTGCTGCATGGAGATTATATAGAATACAGAGTCTCAAAACATACTACCCAAAATATCCAGTATACAACAAAAAAGTCACTCCTCATACCAAGAACCAGGACAATCATAAACTGAATAAATATAATATAGTCAACAGATGCCAACACTAAGATACTAAGATGGTGGGATTATCTGAGTATTTAAGCGTCAATCTTAATATTTCAATGCATAATTAAAATTTGAAGTGAATTTTAAAAATAGAAAAACACATCAGAGAAACAGAGCTTATAAAAAGAAATCATGTGGAAGCTAGAGAGAAATTGGGAAATAAAAAGGACTTCAAATAAAAGAGGAGAAACTCCAGTTGAGTGATGGAGAGGGCCTATGAGAGGGAGGTAGATGGGGACTTGACGTAGAAACAGCTCAAATAATGCTATGTGCATAGATGGAATTATCAATGCCAATCCCAATGACATGTACAGGGAAGGGGGAGTGGGGTGGGATCTGGAGGGAAACACACCGAGGGCGTTGTGCATGTATGTCCCTATCACTCTGAATGAACCTCATTATGATGTATATCACAGTGCACCAATAAAAATGTATTCAAAAAGTAAACAAAAGGAAATTTAAAACTTGATATATTACAATAACCAAAATGAAAAGTCTCACTGGATGGGCTCAGTAAATTAAGAGAAGACAAAGAAAAGGATGAACTCAAAGACAGTGTTCTCATTTGGATATGAAAGATCACCCAAAGGCTTGTGTGCTAAAGTCTTGATCCCCAGCAGGTGGCGCTATTAGGAGGTACTTTAGGAGGCAGGGCCTCCTTGGAGGGAGTAGGACTCTGGGGGACATGTGTTTGAAGGTCATGGCCGATTATCCTCAACCCCTCATTCATTCATATTCTCTCTTCTCTCTCTCTCTCTCCCTCCCTCCCTCCCTCCCTCCCTCTCCCTCTCCCTCTCCTTCTCCTTCTCTCTCTCCCTCTCCCTCTCTGCTTTCTGCCTGCAATGATGTTCTGTCTCACCACAGGCCATAGCAATGGGGCCAGTTGACATGGACTGAATCCTGAAACTATGAACCAAAATAAACTTTTCCTCCTTAAAGTTGATTTAGCTCAGCTATTTTGTCACAGCAACAGAAAACTGACTATAAGCCAATAATAGTTATTCCATCTTAAACAACAATAAGAAAATAGAAAATAACAGACCCCAAGGACATGTGGGCCAAAACAAAATATCTAGTATTTATTTCACTAAAGTCTCAGAAGAAGACAAACAAAAGTATGCTGAAAAAGTATTCAAGGGAGAATAGCTAATTTAGAAAATTTAGCACAAGGCATTAATTAACCTACAGATACAAGAAGTAAACTCCACACACAATAAATGTACAGAAATCTACTCAAGGATACATCACAAGCAATCTTCTGAAAATAATGAAAATCTACTGAAAAAAGGTCAGTGAGAAGTGATAACTTATTTATATGGGAACAATAATTTGAATAATAGCACCTTTGTCGACTAGAACCATGGAAGCCAACTTTAAATACTAACTGAAGACAATTGTCAATGCTAAGTTCTATATTCATAGGAAAATATCCTGTAGAAATGAGAGAAATGAAAGACATTCTCCCAAGCGGGGGTACTAGGTTCTCTTCTCTTCTCTTCTCTTCTCTTCTCTCCTCTCCTCCTCCTCCCCTCCTCTCTTCTTCCCTTCTCCTCCTCCTCCTTCTCCTCCTCCTCCTCCTCCTCTTCCTTCTCCTCCTCCTCCTCCTCCTCCTCCTTTGGTACTGGGAATTGAACCCAGAGGTATTATTCTACCTCTGAGCTATACCTCAACCCTATTTTATTTTTATTTTGAATCAGGGTCTCTCTAAGATATCATGCACTGGCCTCCAAGTTGCAATCCTCCTGTCTTAGCCTCTTAAATACAGGGAATATGGGTATGTATGAAGATTATAACTGAAGCTACCGCCATTCATCTGAAGTTTTAGAACCGAGCAATCCTGAATGTGGTTAGCAGTAGTTTTTATACACATATGAATATATCAATAAACTAAACAATTTGTTCCTTGTCCCTTGGGTTCTCCTACCAGTATATCTGCCAAGGAACTGGACAGGAAGTGATGCCCAACTGAATCACTGCAGACATAGTGCAAGAAAAATTTTCATGGAGGTGTAATGTACACTAACACTTGAATAATAACAATAGTGGTAATAGCCACAATAGTGGGCATCTAAAATGGGTCAGGAAATTTATAATTGTATATGGTTAATACAACCTAAAACACTATATGGAACAAAATCATGTATTTGGAATTAGAATATTTCAGGAATGAAAACAGTTCTAGAGAAATCAAGATTGGGAAACCATTGATATGTGTTGAAGCTGGTGGGGGGGCTGTCAAACAAGGATATGGTACCATTTTATTTACTCTCATAAGTTTCTACATTAAAAAAGCATAAGGCCATCTAAAATTCTAATGAAGTAGGCCTAGCAGTAGATCTAGTATTCATTCACATGTGGATGTTTGATGACACTTTATAACCGTTGATCCATGCAAACCTCTCCCTTGTGGTGGTGGGTTAGTTTTGATTGTTTACTTGTTTTAATTTATTTTATCTTTATATCCAGCTCTTACTACTCTTCCATGGCAAGCAACCATTCAAATAAATTCAATGTACATATATGTATTTCAGTGAGTTCTATCAAAACATGCCTGGTTATTTTAGTGTACACACTTTCAAATTTAGAATAGTTATATTGTCTCTTTTTCTGTAAGCAATAGGGTTTTCAGATCCATATATAATCTCGAGTTGTAACTGCTGCATCCTATTCAATAGCATAATTCACACATTTCAATCATCCTCATCCACCTGCCCAGTAATAGACACTTTTTGACTTCCAACTTTACCACCACGAATAGCATTACAATGAGTGTTGTCATAAATTTAACTGTGGCTCTGCACTAACACTTCCCAGGAACAGGAGCAGTGGACCATATGAGACTTTGGTGTATCAATTATACTAAGAGGCATCATCATGTATTGAAGGATGGGATGGTTGCACCAGCCAATGCAGACATCAGTGGTATAAAAGAGTTCTGGCATAGTCTGATTTTCTAGTGTCTTCTAATCTATAGATGTAACATGATAATTCATTTTTTCATTTGTATTTATTTATTAGGTGATATCTATGTTTAATAAGTTTTCTTTAGGATCATCATAGTCATTAGGGTCATTTGCAAATTTTTTTCTTTCACCATCTTAGAATAGGGTAGTAAGTCACTTCTACCATCTATTACATTTATCTGTCACTGTATGGTTTACTTTGAACAATAAAATATGAGCAGACATAACATGTCACTTACAGGAAGGGATTTCAAAAGAGCATACACTTTTTACATGGGCTCTTTTTTCCCTCTGTTAGGGTGAACGCCTTCCAAGATAGTCAATCCTGTGTCACCATGGGTCCCAGACGACATGAGAGAAGAGATACAAAGTCATACAATGTTAGCCAAAAATAAATCATTGTGGGTTTAAGCCATCAGATTTTAAGAGTTGGCTATTATCGCCCCATATCTCAGATTATCCTGGCTGATATAAATTGTTTATCCCTTTTCTTATTAATGTTGGTGTCTTTTTCTGATGTGTTTTTAGTAATTTCTTATCTATTCTCCCTCTTATTCTGTTGTTGGTTGAGCATAGCTAATATTTCCTTTCCTGTCATCTATTGATTTAGTCCATGTATTCCTTATGCAATGGAAATCTTTACTTTTCCTTTAATCTATCTTTATTCCTTTTAAATACTATTTGTAGTTTTGAAGCTTTATTTAGTATACTTCTCCATCCCTATATCAGAAAGTAGAAAGGGAGTATTTAAAGCCGTCATCTTGAAATCTTTTCATGAGCTTTTCAGGATGGAAGCTTCCTAGAAAGAAAGCAGAGGACCAAGTACAAGTTCCTTGTAAGGTGGACATCTATGTCAGTCGACCAACAATATTTGATCAGAGGAGGATACTTTATATTTTTAATGTTCTTAGTAGGATATCCCTAGCTAAGGATTACTTATAGTAAACAAACCCTGATTATATGGATTTTAGAAGTATGGCTCCCTGGAAAATTGGAAAATGTCATACAAGCAAGTTTCAGTGTCCAGTGGAAATAAACACTACTTGCCATCTGAGTTATTCCATGGAGCCCCACTTGGAGAATTCACATGTGATTTGGGGCCACAGCGAGTTGGTAGAGGGACACATACTACGTGTCAGGGCTCTGTCTCATCTGTGCCTCTTGATTGCCTATATCACTGGAATTATTAGTAAACTTGAAATTAATTTGTGTAAACCTGATTTGACAATCTAATGCTTTGTTAACTCATGAAGTTATTTCCACATTGTTTTTATTCATTTTGTACCATGGCATATCACAATGATCTATGTAATTATCTTTAATCTATCTAGAGCTTCACTTCATTTAGGGGTTGCTAGATATTTTCATATTTCTCTATGTCATGAACCATTTTTATAATACCATGTACTAACCAATCTATGTTTAAACTATTAATTTGTGTTGCTTTTTAATCATAAATTGGTTTTTTACAGAGAAATAGATATAGATATGAGTGAGTAGATAGATGGGTGAGTTTAATTCTCTACTTGATTCTATTGGACTATTTATATACTTTGGACAATACCTACTAATTCATTTAAGGTTTGGTTGAACAATTTATTAACCACAAAGCAAATTCCACATGTCTTTTTTCTTTTTATTATAATTTTGTTTGATTATGTTTATATCTTAATATAAAATTTAAAGTAAATGTATCAAGTTATTTAATAATCCATTTGGAATTTTATTTATATTTCCTGTACTTACAGATTAATTTGAAGAAATTGTGTAACATCTAATCATCTGATACAAAATTTTGGAATGTCTCATTTACTTAGAAGTTCCTGTACGTCCTGTGTTTATTAGTCAAAAGCGATGTGTGTATGTGTATGTGTGTGTGTGTGTGTGTGTGTGTGTGTGTGTGTGTGTCTGGTGCTCAAACACTTTATTATTGTTGGTACTGGTATTATCAATGGATGTATTACTTTAATTATGAATTTTTAGTTATTTTTGTTATTTATGAGAAATAAAATTAATTTTAAACTCAGTTTTAATTGGTAATCTCATGAATCATTATTTGAATTCTCACTTATTCTTGTTAGCCTCTTGCATTTTCTAGGTGATAATGCCATCCACTACAGAACTAAAAATAGGTACAGAAACTTAGAAAATATACAAAAATGTGCTACTAAATTTTAACAAGTGTTAAAAGTTGAAGTGGATCTTTTTTAGAGACATGTGAAACAGTACAAGAAGTTATAAATATGTCAATAAACACCACAGAGGTCAAAATTCTAGTGAAAGATTAATCCTGTTCTGTTTCTGATTCTTACCACTCTTGCTTTATTTTATTTTCTTATAGTACAGGCAAGACCTTCAGTATAATGTTAAACTGTAGCAATGACATTATGCACTTACATGTAGTCCTTGATCTTACCAAGTCTTCTCCTGTTATATCATTTAAGATAAACATCTGGATTTACTCCTTTTGTCTGTTCATCTGATGGAGAAACATATGGATATGGATATGGATACGCGCATTTGTGTGTGTGTTACTGAGGATTATACCCAGGGGGAATCTACCTCTGAGCTACACCCCCAGCTCTATTTTATTTTTTATTTTGAAACAGTGTCTCACTAAGTTGCTGAAGGCCTTGCTAAATTGGTGAGGCTGGCCTCAAACCTGTAATCCTCTTGTCTCAGCCTCCCAAGTATAGAAATTACAGGTGTCACCACCATGTCCAGCTCATATGGACATATTTCTAATGTTGAACCATGTTTTTAATCCAAAAACAAAACTTATCTTTATTGTGACATATTTTACCAGCACTGTAGAATTCATCTGGAGAATATTTTATCAAAGATATCTTTTGTATAAACAGGTGTAAGAGTCAATCTGTACAAAGCTATGATGCAGTAATAAATGAAATTAAATGCAAACAGCAAGATGTATGCTTCACGAATGCACACTCCACTGCAAGTCTGGAGTCTCCAAAGCAAGTATTCTCCTTGACCAAAGAATACGGTCTGCTGTAGTAACTTCTAATGCAGTTATCAAGTTGAATCAACCTAATTCCTTTCTCACATTTAATTTTCTTCAACAAACCTTGAGATTAAGACTGCATTGGCTTCAAAAATGAGGTGAAATTAACTGTCTGTTTTCTAGAACAACTTGTTAAATATAAGAACTAATTGGTCTTTTAGTGTCTTTTTTATTGGAATCTGCATTTTTTTTTTTTTTTTTGCAGTACAGGGGATGGAACCCGGGGCATTCTACCTCCAAGCTACATCCCCAGCCCTATTTTTTTATTCTTTATTTTGAAACAGGGTCTTACTAAGTTGTGGAGGGCCTCACTAAGTAGCTGAGGCTGGCCTTGAACCTGCAATCCTCCTGTCTCAGTCTCCCAAGTACTGGGATTTACAAGCGTGCGCCACCACACCCAGCTCTTTTAGTGTCTTTGAGGATTAGCTTTTCACTAGAATGTTGACCTCTTTGGTTTTATCGATATATCTTCTTGCACTGTTTGACAAGTTTCTAAAATTGATCCATTTCAAGATGTAGTAGTGCATTTTTGTTTATCTTTTTAAAAATTTCTGTACCTATATTCAATTTTGTATTTTTCTTACTTCGGTTTTCTATGCTTTCCTCTGTTAAAAGTCCATTTCTGTAATTTATTGGTTTGTTAAACTTTTTCAGATCCCATTAGCTATTTCACTGATGCTCACTCTCTTAATTGTCATATTTCATTGAGTCAAACATGATATTTATTATAAATAGCACCACTGCCTCTAAGTACAACTAAGAAAACACAGCATGATTCATTCCTGCCACATACAGCAATATGTATCCTAATTTCAAAAATGCTAATTTATGCATAAATGTGCATTTTGAAATTTGGGATTACTCTCTTGCTTTTTTATGACTCAGATTATTTAATTTTAAGTTGTAATTTTATCATGTGTATACGTAAAGCTGTAGTGGTTCTTCTAAAGATGGGTTTTACCTTTGTCATACTCAAGTTTTTACATGGACTGCTTTCATTATCATTAACTACTCTTTATTAATCATCTTTCATTTCCTTTTTATTAAAATTTAGCTAGTCTCATTTTGAATCAAGAATATGGAACTAGTATTAGCCATTTTGACATTACTTTTTAAATAAATTTTATTATTGTCATAAACCAAGCTTACATTTATCACTTGGACCACAAGGGTATCCCTGTTATCACAAATAATATTAATCACTTGGGATACAAATCCCATCTTACCACTACTGTTGAACACTGTATTCAGAGCCTATCTATGAAGGAAAAATAACAAAAAGAAAATAAAAGAATCAAGACTAGTAAGGAAGAAACAAAATTATCATTATTCTCAGATGACAGTATGCTATATATGCCAAAGAAAACTACAAAAATATTCCACTGGAAATAACAGGAAAATTTAGCAATGCCTCAGAAGACAAAGTAAACATGCAAAAATAAGTGTTTTTTTTTTTTTGGTCTGTGTAGAAGCACTACAATTGGAGGAAAAAGTAAAAATAAAAAAAATACTTGTATTAGTCAACTTTCATTGCTCTCACAAAATACCTGAAGAGGCTAACTTAATAGATCAAAGAGGCTTACTGGTCTCATGTTTTGGAGCTTGCTCCTGTAAACATGCCCTGGCCTCAGCTGGGTGCTGGTGAGGGTCTTCTCAGCTGCATCCCATCATGGCACATGGCAATGGCGGGAGTGTGCACAGGACCAAGTCATCACATCCCAAACAGGCAGCCAGTGGGAGGCAGGGTGTCCAGGATCAGGCTCTTACAATAATCCTTCTCCAAGAACTAACCATGTTTCTATGTGCAACACCTTAATCGCTTTCGAGAGCACGCCCTCAGTGTCCTGTGGACATCAGGCCCCACCTTTTAAAGGTCACCTCAACACTAACACACTGAGGACCAAACCTCCAACACGCGTACTCCTGGGGACAAACCACAAGCAAAACAGAGCAATATTCTTTTGAAGAGCACCCAAATATGTCATATACTTTTAGTAATAAATTAACACAAGATGTACAAAACATATTCAATGGAAACTAAACATTATTGTAAAAAGTGAAGAAATAAATAGAAATATACCATGAAATGAACTACTAAATATTACAATGTTAACTTCTCTTAAACTTTTTCTTTCTTTTTTTTTTTTTTTGCGGTACTGGGGATTGAACGCAGGAGCATTCTACCTCCACGCTACGTCCCCGGCCCTATTTTTTATACTTTATTTTGAAACCAGGTCTCACAAAGTTGCAGAGGGCCTCACTAAGGAGAGAGAGAGAGAGACAAGGAGAGAGAGCGAGAGAGCTGAGGCTGGCTGCGAACCCGGATCCTCCGGTCTCCGCCACCCAAAGTACTGGGATTACAAGCGTGCGCCACCACGCCCGGCCCCAGCTCTTAAACTTTTTCTATAGACTACATGATATTCCAATTAAATCACTGGCACTTTTTTTGGTAGAAATTAAGAAATTCCTTCTAAAATCTATTTTAACTTGCAAAAGAACTATAAAGACACATATAGCTTTTACAAAGAAGAAAGGGAACTTGTACTATATGATTGTAAGGCATTGCAGTGCAAGGCTGGTATTAAAATGTGGATTGACAAATCAATCAATAGAAGAGAATACATATAGCACACTGATTTTCAAAATAATCACCAATATAATGTAATAGAGGAAATAATCTTTTGAACAAATGGTGCTGAGAAAACCAAATATCTGTATAGAAATGGAATTAAAAATCCCTCCTAAGCCAGGCATGGTGGTGCACACTTGTAATCTCAGTACCTAGGAGGCTGAGACAGGACATTAAAAAAACATAAATAAATATCAAATTTTAAAGAAATTATTCATTTAAACATTGTTAAAAAATGAAAAGCCAAACTAGCATACTAATAAAAATATATAGAAAAATATTAAAAACTTTTCCCAAATCAAAGAAAGAGAAAATTTAATTTTTTAAGTAGGCAAAGGATATCACCAATTCAAAAGATGAATTTACATAAGTGACCAATAAACACATAAAATAATACTGAAAATGAGCCGGGCATGGTGGCGCACGCTTGTAATCCCAGTACTTTGTGAGGCGGAGACCAGAGGATCCGGGTTCGCGGCCAGCCTCAGCTCTCTCTCTCTTCCTCTCTCTCTCTCTCTCTCTCTCTCTCTCTCTCTTTCTCTACCTAGTGAGGCCCTCCGCAACATCGTGAGACCCGGTTTCAAAATAAAGTATAAAAAAATAGGGCTGGGGGTGTAGCTCGGAGGTAGAACGCCCCTGGGCTCAATCCCCGGTACTGCAAAAAAAAATAATAATAATACTGAAAATGTTTTGTCATCAGAGAATTAAAGATTAAAAAAATACATTGCCCTATATCCATTATACTGGTTGAATTTTAAAATTATTAATACCAAATATTGAAAAGACTGTGGAACAATTGAAATTCTCATACATTGCTAATAGGAGATTACAATACTACAGTTATGTCAGAAAACTCTCTCAAAATTTCTTATACTATTCAACATACTATCAGCCTCTGACCCAGAAATTCCATTCCTAATTTGATAAGTAAAGGCATATATCCACTGAAACCATCACAACCAATTACTCATCTATGTTTTATCCATAATATCCCCAATCAGACACAACGCAAATGTCCATCAAACACAGGAATGGGAAAATTTGCTGTGGAGTATTTATATACTGAAACATGATCCAGCCACAAAGAGGAAGAAACTCTGATACATTCAACAATATGAATGAGCCTCACACGCACTGTGCTGAGTAAAAGAAACTGGACAAAGAAGGATATATACTTTATAATTCCATGCATATTAACTTCATGAATATATCAGACTTATCTGTGGTGACAGGAATCAGATCACTGGCTATTTTGTGAGGCAGGAGAATTGATTGGAGCTGGTTATGAGGGAAATTTCTCAGGTGGTAGAAATGGTTTACATTTAATAGGGGTGCTGGCTACATCTCTCCGTGTGTGTGTGTGTGTGTGTGTGTGTGTGTGTGTGTGTAAATTCGTCAAACTGTTCAGTAAGTAAGATGTGTGCATTTAATAATTAAAATAAACCTCAGGTTTACAAAACTATATTATCCAATTAATTCTCCTATCGTCACCTAAATCTGTCTTTCTCTGCCCAGGCTTCAGCTACCCACACCAGCCAGCTCCATATGCCAGTTCAAGAGCATCTCTCATCTCCCCAGGGATTCTCATAGTATTGTGGTTGTTTCCTCATATTAGAATTTCACTCTGGCTTCTGCAGTTCTCCAATATTAATTTCTAGAGATCACTCTATCCTAAGAAGAAAACACACTTTCCAGATATTATTTTTCACAACGAACCTAGAAAACAACTGAGCTTGTGAGTCTTGACTTGTCCACAAGCTCATAGTTAGTAAGCAGCTGAAGCCCCAATTCCATATAGCAAGAGTGTAAATCAGAGGTAGATAAGTCAGAACCATGGGTTTTATGGGAAACATTCATTAACCATTGTATATCCCAAGGCAGTAGGACAGGCATTACCATCATATTCGGATCCTAATTCTACTGTCCCATAATACTACAGAAGTACAAAAAGAAATACTCAATTGACTCTTTTCTCTGAGAAGTCCAGCTATATAATTACACAGGGAAGGGAAATTTTCTACTGGTTTTGCTTTTGAAGGAAAGGAACATTTTATTCTTAAGAAAGAGTACATAAAGATGCAAATTAGAGAGAAAATTTCAGGAAGATCAAGAAAGAAAGGAAAAGGGAATTAAAGCAAATCTTTCATGATGGAATTAAATATGTATCATAAAGACAGAAGCAAATTCATACCAGCAGGGTGGCAGCTTATTCTTCATAGACTTGGGAGCATAGTCATGGTTCAGCAGTTTTCTCCAGCAATTTCTTCATAGAAAAAAATATTTAATCAAAATCTTATCAGCAGTTGGAAGATGTGAGAATCCATGAGGGTGCAGAAAGATCGTATCTGTTTCAGAATAACCCATCATTTGCCATCCACCTCAAATCTCCTTCAGTACAGTCACTGTCTTAAGGAAGAGTCTACAAAAAGTCCCTTTTAGTACTGATATATTCTTTGAGTGGGGATATTCTTCATCCATTTTCACTCATATTGTATGCTATTATTTAGAGCTTTGGTATATGAAATATGCACTGTATTTCTCTAAGCTGATAGAGCTCTAGAAAAAACTAAAGATATGGAGAGTAAACTACTCCCTACACATACCATCTTCACCAGAAAATCATTAGCTACCTAAAGAGACTGAGTGATCATTAGAGAAAGTGAGAAGGAGGGAAATAAAATAGAAATTGTGAGTAGGGCTGAGTTCTGTGTAATAGACTCAAAAGGTTAAAAGAGAAGTTCCCCAAGTATTACCCAGCATGCCTTCCAAACAACACATATAAGCTCTCTGATTCATAAGCAGGCAGAAAGCACTACATAGGGATCACTTGCAGCACCTCCTGGACAGTGCAGAGTTACCTGCTTTTGCTCTGGGGTTCAACGGTACTTGTGTCTACAAAAACTCTTACACTGAAACCCATGGGACATTTCTATATCTGCCAGTTGAGTTGGGTCACGTCTGTTCCATATTCACCATGTAACCCAAACCATCCCAGTTCTGCATGTAACCCCTACATCTTCCCAGGATGGCTTTCAGACTACAGTTTGATGGATTTCTTAAAGACCACAGTGCATTGAAGTGTATGCTTTCCATGCTACCTGACAGCAAGATGCACTGAAGAGATTCCTAGAAGTGAAAACGACGCCCAGTTGCTTTCCCTAGAATGCACCCTCTCCTTCTATAATAAGTAACGAACCCAATTTGTTCAGCTATAGATCTAGTGTTCATGGTCAACTTTCTATGGATGCAATTCACAGATCCAAATAATGGTGGATTAGATTACAGGAAGGGGGGGCTCCAAAATATTAAATTATATTTCTAGCACATTTAATAATGTACTAGGCACTGTTACATGTGGCTTAGACATTAGCTCTGTTAGTCATCACCAAAAAGCCTGTGGGTGAAGACACACAGACCAAGCAAGGTTTTGTGTTTTATTCAAAACATGGAACCCAGATATTGTTCCCAAGCCATAGCATATAATCAGAATGAACAGAACTCAAGACTGTTGCTGTATTTTGACAGTGAAGAGGATAGCTACAGAGGGGAGTCTGTACCAGGAACGACACATTGGTTTTTTTTTTTGCGGTACCGGGGATTGAACCCAGGGGCTTTCTACCTCCGCGCTACACCCCCGGCCCTATTTTTTATACTTTATTTTGCAACTGGGTCTCACAAAGTTGCAGAGGGCCTCATTAAGTAGAGAGAGAGAGAGACAGCGAGAGAGAGAGAGAGAGAGAGAGAGCTGAGGCTGGCTGCGAACCCGGATCCTCTGGTCTCCGCCTCCCAAAATATTGGGAATACAAGCGTACGCCACCATGCCCGGCCACATATTTTGTTTTGTATACACTTCATTGTATGGATAGATTATGAATATAAATATGAAGATAATATGCTTGATCTTAAATATAGACTAGATTTTACTATGCAGTTCATTTTTACAAAACTCAGAAATATTAAAATCTCTCTAGGGAATTGTAATGCACTTTTTGATGTAAATGCTATCTTTCAGGAAAGTTGCTAATACAAAGAAAAAACATTTGGGTACTGAATGTACGGACAAACAAATTCAAATCATGGCATTTTTTTATAAACAGTTCTTGATTAACCAAATGAAAATTTTAAAAAGACAAGGAAGAAAAAGAAAGATAATTAAAGGGGTTTTAAAATACTTGAATCATACTTATTTTATCTTCAAAAGAATATATATTTTTAATAAATACTGTGTATTTTCATTCATTTTATCATCTGTGCCTTTGTGGGGATTTTTTCAGATCTTTTGTAAATTTATTTATTGGTACAATGTAATCACACATCTTGATGGGTTTCAGGAGTGGTAGAAGTATACATGCACATATTGGTCAATTAGCCCTGCCCCAATTCCCACCCCCATTCCCTCCCCCTTCCCTCCTTCTCCTGCTCAGCATAGTAGTTGACTTTGATAAGTTTGTGTATGTACATCCTGTGCATTAGGGTGTTTCTCTCTTCCCCCCACCCATCTCCCTCATTTAGGTCGCCTTCTTTACTCCTCTAAGGTTTCCTCCATCTTTGTCTGGACTCCCTCCTATGCCCTATTCTCCCTAGCTTCTGCATAGTAGGGAGAGCATCCGACTTTTCACTTTTTGTGACTGACTAATCTTACTTAGCATAATGTTCTTTAATTCCATCTATTTCCCTGCAAATGTTGTAATTTTGTTCTTCTTTATGGCTGTGTTGTAATAAACTATTTTATTCAGAAAAAATGGAGAATTATAGACAAGTTACAAAAATAGTACAGAATTTCTGTATACCTCTACCCAGTTTCAGTCATTCCTTAAGTGACCGACTTGTAATGCATTTGTAAAAACTAAGATGCCAGCATTACTGTTCACTAATTTCAGACCAAGAAATGGCAGTGGGTGGAGCACTCAAACTCTGTGAGTGACAGAGTTTTCAGGTTTGCCCCCAAGCCACCTTGCCAAGTCCTTTGCTGTTGGTAGTGTATTAACCCCAGGCTGCCTCTTGCCCTGTATAAAGTAGACCAGTCTCTGCCTGCAGAGAGGGTTTCTGTTCACCAGATCTTCCAGCCTTACCCTGGGAATGGGATGTGGTAGCACTTCATTTCTGGCTAGCTCCAGCATCTCCTTCTGGTTCACATGTAATTCAGACTCAAGTCTCCTCCTCAGTGGGTAGGTCCCAGGGAACCCCAGCAGCCCCAGGTAGGAACGGAACAGCAAACGGGGTAACATGGGAATCTGTCTTTTGTTCACATGAGTTGCCTGTCTCTCCTGAAACTCATCAAGCTAGTTCCAAATAGCCACCTCCTCCATCCATCACCTGTCCTTATGATTAATGGATGTGATAATATATCACTCATGTCAGGAAATTCCAAATGTACAGTCTCTGCTCATGAAGTTCATCATCCACTGGTATATGCACATCTTGACAGAGCATTTAGGATACCCCGTTACCAAATCTTATTAGCACAATGTCCACAGACTAGACCATCCTGATATTTTTAGACCAACATTATTCAGGTCCCTTTGTGCTATATTATGAAAGACCTCAGGGTAAGTAGCCTATCTCTGAGGCAAGACAGGGAATGTGCTGTGGCTGCTGATGTGACCATTTAAATGCAAACTGCTCTTAATTCTCCCTGATGATGGTCACTAAGAAGAAAGAAGTTGTCAGATGAAAGGCCACAGGCTGAGAGCCACAGGCTGTGCTGATATGGTTCTGTTGAAAATATTACCATTGATACATTTGTGACTGAGGCCAATATGTTGAAAGAGGCGTTCTGCCATTGAACCTCGATGTCCCTGAACCTTCTTTCAGAGTATGCCAGGAATGCAAGGTCCCGACCACTCTACCTGGGCCATTTCTCCAGGTTGGGCTTGCAGTGAGCACCCATGAGGGATGAAGTGATTCCTCTCTCTGGATGTCACATCCCCCTCTCTCTGTGTCATTCGGTTGTGATGCAAAGTCACTGCGTGCATAGCATACATGTTAATAATTCTCTTCCACTGTGGTAAGCAGAATAATGGCTCCTCAAAGATGTTCACCTCCTAATCCTTGAAACATGTAAAATCATGTTAACTTATTTGGCATAAGGGAATTTTAGAGGGTTTAGGTTGAAGAGCTTGAGATGGGCAAGCTATCCAGGTAGACCTAATGTGAACATTAGATAGGGTTAGAGGGAAGCAGGAGTTCAGAATTGGAATAGGAGGCAGGATGACTGAGAGAGAGGTTGCAGTGATTCCAGGAAGGAACCACAAGCCAAGGAATGTGGGTGGCCCCTAATGAAATTGGAAAGGCAAGGAAAGGGATTGTCCTCCAAAGCCTGAAGAATGAACAGAGACAGCCCTGCCAAGCCATTCCGGGTTTTGACCTACAGAATGGTAAGACAATGAACTTAGGTTATTTTAAAGCACTATATATTTGTGGTGAATTATTACAGTAGCAAAAAATAAATGAACATACCTATTTAGCCTCATATTACTCCTTCTCCTCCCTTTAACTCCTTCAAGATCTACTCCCCCATATATTTCTCCAGTTCCTGCCAATAATCATCATTTAGATTGTAAACACTTTTGTTATACAGAGCTTGAACTTCTCTGCTAAGGCTGTATTGAGACTTGAAGGCAATGAGGAAGTTAAGGAGGTGGTAATGATTCCTGAGGAAAGCATGCATCCCCTGCTAGACAGTGAGGTCCTGTCCCTGTCTCCAGGCAACAAAGCACAATGGGCTACTTCTGTCACCCAGAATACCAGAAGGTATTTTGAGATCAGTATTTTTAAATTTTTACCCCCATATCTGATCCTTAGTCTCAGGGTTCCATTTTTCCTGTGAGAACACTAAGTTTGAGAAAAGAAATATGGACAATTTCAGATGGAGCCTCTTTTGCAGCTGGATCACTATTATAATAGGATCCTGTCTTGTTTTTTAGCACAGTCCTCCCTGTAATGGCAGGAGAGAAGAGTATCCATTATGGTAGTCACAGAGGCTCTCTGGCTTACAGACATGTCGTAGGTTGGCAACTACTTCCTCTGAAGTTATGTTAGATAGTTCCATGATATGATTTTAATTCTAATGTCTTATTTTTATGAATGTATTCTTAGCACCTCTAATTGAGCAAAACTACATCAATGTCATCCAAATGGATAACATCTTAAAAGGGAAGGTAAAAGGTCAGCTGTGAATTCTGTAGACTACAGGTCACCTAAGCCACACCTCTTCTCATATTGCCAGATGGCTACTATTGATCGAGTATCTGATTACCAGCGTGCATTCACGAAAGGAACATCTGAGCACATGATGTACATACACAAACCTATAAGACTCAATCACTATCCGGAACATGAAAGGGCGGAAAGAGGGAGGGAATAGGGCGGGATTGGAGGGAGGGCTAAATGTGCAATGTGTGCATGTATGATGTTCATACCCTGACATATATCAAAATGTATAATTACAGTGCACCAATAAATGAACATAAAAATATATATATATGAAAAAAAAGAAAGGAACATCTGAGGCCGATGAAGGACATCTTTGTTCCAGTGTTCCTTCTTCAGGCACTCTACTAAGTCATTTGATTTTATACTTTTTGCTGAACTGGAATATTGCTATATAAATTATCCTGAGTTTCTAATTTTTAATCATATTGTAATTTTTCTTCCAATGGTTATAGCAACTATGAAGGGTATGGTGATATAAGCCTAGGGATGTGGCAGTAATGACAGATTTTCTAGAATCTTCCTGATTGTTAGTCATAGATTGTACTTTCCATGATCTGTGTAAGAAGAGTAATTTTGGGGAGAATTTTATTTCTACATAGGCCATGGAACCAGAATAGTTTGGGGGGAAGGAAAATTTGATGACTGAAGTGGATGGCGTGGGCTACTGGGTCATCTCAAAGTCATGGGTTTGTCAGCTGACCATGTGGTGCATTTGTTAATTACTAAAAGAACATCCATACCTCTAGATACTTTACTTCAATCTAAAGGGAGATTTTCATAACATATTGACTTTTAAAATGATGCTTACTGCTATATCGCAGAAAAATTTCATAAAGAATATACACATCAGCTGGGCATGGTGGCACATGCCTGTGACTCCTGTGCTTGGGAGAAGGAGGGTCACAGGTTTGAAAACAGCCTCAGCAATGTAGAAAGACTCTCAGCAACCTAGAGAGACCCTATTTAAAAACAAAAAATAAAAAGGCCTGGGGGTGTACCTTAGAGGTAGAATGCCTCTGGGTTCAATCCTGAATAACACACATACACACACACACATACACCAACAAATCCACACATTATGGTTGCTACAGTATGAATGGTTCACATTTAGATACAGTGCCCTGGGCAATAAATAATTGCAGAACTCTTATGAATGTCCTAGATTCTCCTTAGAGTTCATAATTATTAGCGATATATAGTATCTTGTAAAAATCCAATCTTACATGGTCTTTGAGCCTATGGCTTCAACGTGGAAGTGCCGATTGATTAATGATAAGATGTAGTCTAAAAGTACACATAGTTTTCAGCTATTGAAACATCAGAGGCATGCCTAAGGATCAGTAAAATTCCTCTTCACTTAAGAGCAATATCTAGCATGTTTATATGAATAAGAGATTAATAAACCACTAATAGAAACTGGAGAATATTAACCATTGAGTTTTGCCCAAGTATTCTCTCCTTCTCATCATGAAAACTAAGCATTAGTGTGTAGTAAGTGCCATTGCAGTAGATTTAAGCCACCTAGATCACGGACTTATGGAAATTTCAACTCAAGGGAGCACATGGGCATTGTATGCAGTACCTCATGGTATTTCATTCCAAGTGGTTATGGGGCATCTCATTCATCAGTACTGAAAGATGATGTTTATTCTTCATTACTTCAGTATCTTTTTCTATGCTTTTAAATTTTAGCCTCTTTTCATCACCATGCAAAACAGTTTCAGACATCTTTTATTTTTCTCTAGTGGATTCTTAGCATCTTATTCTGCACTTGAAGTAAGCATTATAAATATCCTCTGAATGGTATAAGCACACCTTTCATCCTCATTTTTATGAATATTTAAACTCACTACCTCCAATATCTATTTATCAGACAACAGTACCAAAGTTACAAAAATCAATCTCAACAATTATGAAACATATGTAGCATTGTCTTTAAAAATACCAAAAGAGGCAATGAATATACTAAGTCAAAAAGCTATATTTACAAAGAAGAAAATGGTGGATATCTGAAGGTAATATTACATCCAGATCATGTAATATGAGAGTCATAGTTTAGACTTCATTATATTTTCATGCTTAGTAACATTCGGAACTTTTGGTTCATAGCTTCATGCCCACCCCCGATACTAAAACCAGACTAAGACATTAACACACAATGAGTTTACAGACTCCATCTCTCACAAGCACTGACTTGAAAATCTTAAATAAAATATTAAGAAAATGAATGTTAACATAGTCACTTAACCAGTGAAAAAGACTAAATGACTTGGCAGAGAGTACACAGAACCTCTATGCACTGTCTCTTCAACTTCCTGATATCCCTGTTGGAAATATAACAACTTTTAAAACATAAAAACTTAGAAAACTGGGTGAATGTTTTAAACAGAATGTTTTCAACACATCACCAAGACAAAAATATAGATAACAATTAAATGAATGTTGTTAAACATGATTAGGCATCTGATAAACGTAAATCAAAACTATCATAATATCATCATGACATGATTCTCCATGGTACTGGTGACTGAACCCAGGGACATTCTCCCTCCAAGCTATACCACAAGCCCTTTTTTATTTTTTGTTTTTTTGAAACAGGGTATTGCTAGGTTGCTGAGAGTCTCTGTAAGTTGCTGAGGCTGGTCTCGAACCCCTGCAATCCTCCTGTCACAGCCTCCCAAGTACTGGGATTATAGGCATATGCCACTATGCCTTGCTTCTATACCTTTTATAAGAGATAAAATTTTAAATGTGTGTGTGTGTGTGTGGTGTTAGTACATACTAACAATAGCAAGCTAAGCCAGGATTCAGAGCCATTGGAATTCTCATACATACATTCCTGATTTGGATACAGAATGGCACATCCACCTTGGAAGACAATTTGGGAGTTTCTTATTCAGTTTGTCATTCATTTATTGTAAGAGTCAGCAATCCCAGTCTTAAGTATCTATTGGAATGAATTGAGAACCTCAGTTGCCATGGAGTCACATCCCAAATATTTACAGTGTCTTTACATATAATAAACAAATCTGGAAACAACCCAAATGGCCTTCAGCTGGTGAACAGATTGGCATATCAACATGTACCACTGCAATGGAATACTAGTAAGCAATACAAAAGAATGGACTATGGCATGAATAAGTCTCCGATGAATTATGCTAATTGAAAGAAATTTAAACACAGCATATTCTATGATTCTGCATATTTAATATTTGAGGAAAGAAAAACTATAGGGACAGAAAAAAGAACAGTTTCTGTGGAAGTAGGGGCAGAATGTACAGGGGATGACTAAAAACACAGCAAGATAATTTTGTAGGGTGATGGAATTGCTCCATAGTTTTACTATCGTGATGATAACAGGTTTTTATATATTTTACTGGTTGTGAATTATAAACCTCAGCATTGAATAGGAACAAAAAGATGTCTAGTAGAAAACACAAATTAAGATGAGAGATGGAAGTTTAAAAATGTACCACGTCTTCTGAAAGGAATATGTAACTTGACCTTTGAAAAGACAATTTTTTCAGAGCAGTGTCAAAGGGCAAAATTATAACGGATTTAAAGATTTAATTGGCTTTTATTTGCAATTCTAGAATCAGGTGACACCTCATTCTATTAAAACAAAATGAGTGGCTGGGCTCAGTGGCACACATCTGTAATAGCAGCCATTTGGGAGTCTGAATCAGGAGGATTGCCAGTTAGAGGCCAGGCTGGGTAGCTTAGTAAGATCCTGTCTCAAGGTAAAAATAAAAGGATTTGGGGATCTAGCTCAATGGTATAACACTTGCATAGCATGTACATGGCCCTGGTTCCATCTCCAGTAAATATTAATTAATCTATTAATATTAAAATAAAGTGAGTGTTCTGATGAGCTAGCTGAGCATAGGATTTGGGCTTAGCAGACATAAAGGGGCTAATAAAAGCAGAAATAAAACAAAAAAGTGATTGGCTATTTCAAAGTTACTTATAAGGTTAACAAATGGTACTACCTTATTACAATTCAATCTGATTATATTATACCTGTCAAACAAAAATGACTCCATTCAGGTTTGGTCTGGTCTGCTGGGGGCTAATACATGGTCCAAAACAGTGACATCCCATAAACTTCAACATTAAATAATATTATGAATTCAGCTCTATATCCTTATGCATAAATCTATCTGAAGCATAAGGGACAAAAAGTCTGAGAGAAATGTATAGGATTATACAAATAATCACCCAAAGATGACTTACTAATACTAATATCAAAGTAAATAAATTTAATGCAAAAATTATACATAAAAAGGAAATTGTCCCATTTACCTTCACAGGTGATTTTTAAATGTATTAAAATTAAAGTCTGATAAAGAGATAATAAAATCTTTTATATCTGATTACATTGGAACAAGATAGTTTTTCCTGTCTAAAGTGTTTTAAGTTAAAAAATAAGCCTAAAAATAAATAGTTGCAAGATATAGCAAAGCTCCAGAAATTTTTAAGCTGGAGAAATTATCTAGGAATTTAGCTCTGCCCTTTCATTTCTGTGCCCTCTACAGATCATCACAATTTCATTTCAGCATCTTCTTCAATGGCTCTGTGCATCATGTAAACACAAATACACATAGATATACCAAGCATCTTAAGTCAATATTTACAATAACCAAGTTTTTATTTAGAAAAATACTAGAGAAGAATATGAATACTAAAGAAAATGTCTTCCCTCCAGCAACTATAGTACATGGTCCCCTGGTATTAATTTATACCATCAAAGGATGAGGAGGGAATTTTTAAAAGTGAAAATAAAAGTAATTTTAGAATAATGAGTGATAGTTCTATACCTGGGGCCTTAAGAAGCACAGAAATAGAACAAGTAAACAAGGAATGTCTACAGGAAATTCAAACAGTGATTTGAATTAGAATAACCAACACTGGGTGTCCTTCATAAAAGCATAAGGTATCCTTATTAAGTTTTAGGGTTGGAGGTTATTTTTGTCCCAGATTTGCATATTATGGATAAGTCTTTGATTAGAATCAGTTGCCAAGTGGGATTTATTTCACTTCTTCATGTCTGGGAACAATTCATTCACCTTGCTGAAGTTTTGTTCCTACATGTTAAGCGAGTCAGGAGAATTTATGTTGTGCCAGAAAACTGGTCAGATGATGGGCACTCTGCTCCTTTTGATGACAAAATGCAAATAAATGAAGGTAAGTAATTGATACAAAAAATGTCTCAAAAGATTCCTGCTTGATAAATACCTTAAGAAATGCAAAGAGAATATAATGCTATGGAACGCTCTCTGAAAGCAAGTGTAGAGGCAGAACCTCCTTTGTGCTTTCAGCTGCACCTCCAACATCTAGAGTAACAGGTGTGCATAAAAGGTGCTTATGTCATATTTCAAAATAAATGTGTAAAAGATAGGACTCTTTAAGGAGTAAAAAGACAATAAATAGTGCCAATGGTTTTGAAACAGTTGGGAAAAGCAGCTGAGCTGAACCCCCCTCTCTAGCCATTGCTCCACAAGTCATTTGCTAAAGCGATGAACCTGGGCCATCTGATGTAAAACATGAGACCCTGTGTCAGGGGCCCTGTTGTGGGCCAGATATGGCTGCAGGGGAGGTTTCAGCAGCGAGAACACACACGGTGTTGCCATTAGGAGGAGAACAAACAGCAACTTTATTTTAACTGAGGTATTGTCTCCTGTTCAAAAAGAAGCCAATCTGTTCTTTAGAAATGACATACAAGATTCTGTTTCTAGATTAACCTAGCTGAAATCTCTGGGAGTTGGCTATTTGTTAGATTGTTGGAGTCACTTAGACTTGGGCCAGAGCTACTGTGAACACCTAGAGATTAAGTGCAGAGGGTAGGGTGAAGGATGAGCAGGAGCACATGGTCTATGGATAGAGAGTGGCAGAGCTGAGATTCCACATGGCCCAGGAAAGAAAATGGTAGGACAATTTTCTCCTGACTTTCTATTTGTAAAATAATTCATTGGAAGGACATTGGGCTGAAGTGTTTCCAGTGCCATGGGTCCCTATGGAAGCAAACCAAATCCCTGCTCGGTATAAATGGTAAACTAAAACTTAAGCTTAACTAGCCAGAAACTACCAACTAACCTTTAACTAGGGACTCCCACTAGAATGTTCCAAATAAGGCTACCTTTCTGCTTTGGCCAATCAAATGTTTCCTTTGATGCTTTTCTCTGTTCACCTCTGGGAGTTGTCCTGTTCTGTACTTCAGCAGGGACCCAGGCTGCCTGTTCTCCCCTGCCACCAGATTCATGAATCCCTATCGACTCAAGCTCAAGAATCCCAATGTGCCTAAATTTATCTTTTATCACAATTCTAGTGCAACCTCACGGGATTTTCTATAAATTTCTATTATGATATAACTTTCTGTATTTTGACTCATTTATTCATTTTACAATTAAAAATTGAGTTCCTATTTTATGTCATGGACTATTTTATATGTTGGAAATAGGGTAATGAAGAAAAGAAAATCTACTTTCAGACCATATATTCTAATAAGAGAGAGAGGGAAGGCAGAGAATAGACAAATACATGTGTATGTATGTGTGTGTATGTATGTGTATATATACATGTATACAAGTACATATATAGAGAGAAAGGAGGAGAAGGGGCACAAAATAAGTGTGGTCAGGGGAAGAGGGAGAGCTAGCAAGTGGATTTTAATGCAATTTTATAAAGAGTGATCAGAGAAAGATTCACCAATAAAGGCATAATTAATAAGCCATCCCAGTTATGGTGGTACACACCTATAATTCCAGTACTTGGGAGGCTGAGACAGGAGGATTGCAGGTTCGAGGCCAAACTCAGTAACTTAACAAGACACTTAGAAAACTAGTGAGACCCTGTTTCAAAAATAAAAAATAAAATAGACCTGGGGGTGTAACTCAAAGTTAGAATGTCTCTGGGTTCAATTCCTGGTAAGGAAGGAATGGAGGGAGGAAGGGAGGAAGGGAGTGAGGGAGGAAGGCAGGGAAAGAGAGAGAGAGGAGGAAAAAAAAAGAAAAGAAAAAGGAAGAAGTCATTAGCAGAGATATTTAAAATCTTGAGACAAGATATGATAAACTAAAGGGTTTGTATATATTTGAAAATGAAAGAAATAAGCCTTTTCGTACTGATTTTTAGAAGATTCCTGTTCCTTACAGTTGAACAAGTTTGAAATTAAAAGAGAAATTGGTACTGGAAGCAGAAGAAAACCCATGGTCCCACTTGTTCCCAATTCTGAGTCTTAGAATTCCCAGCCCAACTGTGTCTATTCCATGAACTCCCTTTACTTGAATTAGCTTGATTGTGTTTATGCTTCTTTTAACCAAACACTCTTTATGAAAGAAACTTAATAAAGAACTTGGCTTGGAACACAACCCTGTACTTCTTGGTCCCTTCCAAAATTCTTTGTGTCCCTGGGGCACAATTGCAATTCAAATGCTGCCATTTAGCTAGGCTTCTCAAAGTGGGATGGGAGTAATTTAATTTTAATCTTCTTTAAGATCATTAAGGCAAAAATGGCAATAAATCACTCATTACAAATAAATGATATCCTAAGTAATGAAGTATATAATAACGTCTGCTTGTAGTCTGTATAAAAATATATGTAAAGTAAGGAGGAAGTCTGCCTTACTTTTAACAGCCTTCTGTACTGGCTGACTAAAGAGCTTTGTCTCTGGAGACAGTCTGTCAAATAGATGAGAGAAATGGCACTTGGAAATTGTTGCTCGCAGCAGCGAAAGGCTTCTGCTGTATTTTCTAGTACTTTGTAGAATCAGAGAACTTTCCGTGTCATTCCATATGGTTCTCTCCTTCATTTAAAAATTTTAGTTCTGCTTTGTTTACTCTTGAAACAAACAAAATAATAGTCCACACTTTATTGAAGCCGTTAATGATCTTTTTCCACAAAGGCTTAAAAATAAATGCCCAGGATAATAGGCCAAAAAAATGCAACTTACACCTGCTTTCTCTGGCTTTTCTTAATCACCTATTAGACATTTTTTATTATTTGCTCAACATGGAAATTTTTATTGTTATTTTGACTTTGTAAAAATAGGTTGAATTCCAAGCTAATAATCAATCTATAAATTCTATTGACTTGCCACTATAAATAGTGCACCATGCTACAGTTATAAAGACTCCAAGGGAGAAAAAATAGGGCAGAGACTATGTCCTACATAAGCTTAAAATCTAATACTCATGAAACTATTAGATAACATCTAAGTACCAGAGTTGTGTAATGCTGACAGTATATAGAAAAGGGCAGGCCATGTGAACTGGAGAATTCATGGAATTCTTGTCGGAGGAGAAAGGTTTGATATGGACCAATTTAGCGGTTATTAGAATCATAATGTTGCTCTGGTTACCTTCAACATTCTGCTTAACAAACAATGATTGGCTATAATACATAAAGCATTTTTCAAAGTCATGGAGGGCATAATCTTCATAAACATAAATAAGACATTATCTCTGATCTCCTCAGAGGATGAGAAAAACTTCTAGAAGTGGGAACAACTGTGTACACAAAGAATAAGAACAGATAAGCAACGGATAAGAAGGGCCTCCATCTTTCATATGATACATAAGATCAGTCTCAGGCTTTCTAACTGGAACATTCTTCTTCTAGGAGTAGTGCCTTTGAAATTTGGCCCAGTTGAAGCTGCTAATGAGAGAATCACATTGGCATTGACAATAAGGCCAGCAGGAAAAGCCAATGTTTTAATCATATTTCTTCCCAAATTGGAAAAAAATAAATGACAAAAATAAAGAACATTTTAAGTAAATTATAATGCATACATTTATTTATTTATTTATTTATTTATTTGTTGGACCCAGGGGTGTTCTACCTCTCAGCCACGCCCACAGCGCTATTGTATTTTTCATTTTTGAAACACAGTCTCACTAAGTTGCCCTGCACTGGTCTCCAATCTATGATCCTCTTCTTTCAGCCTCCCAAGGACTAGGATTACAGACATGTGCCGTGCCCGAAATAATTCATGCACTTATAAAGATATCATATTTTACTGCACTATGCCCATTCCAAAATGATACAATGTATATACATAAACACCAGTATTGACAGGTGTCAATAGGGACAGAAAGACAGGACACAGATGATAATTATATAAACTAAATGTTTACTTATATAAATAATCCATGGGTCGCCCTTTAAAAATTCCTGGCAGAGAGCTCAGCAATATTCTTTTTGTGTAATGAAAACTTCCTGGCCCCCAGAACCTTACCAGTGGCTCACAAAAGTGGACAATCACATGTAGAGCTAGAATGTTCCATCAGAAATTCTGGAAGCATTACTTCTCACCCCTACTCTTTCTATGGCAAAGGTCAGAGGAGATCAGCAGAACCCAGACTTGGAGATCCCTTGGGCTGATACAGCATATCTACCTCAGAATTACACAATTCACAGTGTGATTTCTGGGTCATGGTGTGCCTAAGTTCATTCAGATGCAAGCGAACCTCTCCTTCAATACTCTCAGCCACTCCCAGTTGGCAGGGCTTTGTCCAAGCACGTTCCTAAGCTCACAAGTACAGAATAGGTACAAGGCTCACTTCATTAAACATCTCTGGGAACCACTTGCTGGATCATAACCTCAACTGTAGGGTCAATCACTGATTAAAAATCCAGAATACAAAAATATCTGTACCCTATGTTTGTTATCATATAAAAATGTGTAGTATCAAAAGTATGGGCCAACAATTCTTGTACTGCTACATAGGTAGCTTGGACAAAGCCCTGACAACTGGGGATTGAACCCAGGTGCATTCTACCTCTGAGTTACACCCGGAGCCCTATTTTATTTTTTAATTTTGAAACAGGGTCTAAGTTTCAGAGGGCCTAAGTTGTGGAGGGCCTCACTAAGTAGCTGAGGCTGGCCACGAACCTGTGATCCTCCTGTCTCAGCTTCCTAAGTACTGGGATTACAAGAATGTCCTACCATGTCCAGCTGACTTTATTTTTAGATAAACTTGATTCCTTGCATGGATCTTGTCTGTTTTTAATGATTATATAAAGCTACCTCTATGTGCAAGAAAGATGCCTTTCTAAAAGCAAGTTTATAACACAGGTGATTATGGTAATAGGAAAATACTGAAAAGCATTTTGGCTTCTCATAAATACATAACTAATTTATATGATATGAGATAAAAATTGAATACAAATGCTTTATTTTTTACTATCAGTTGTATGTTTAAGTAAAAGAAGGTAAAAAGAAAAAAAAACTATCTACTTCCTGGCTTACATTAACATAAGTTTCTCAGAGACATTCAAAACTTTTAGTATTTCTCAGTATGTTTCTGTGAAACTTTTTATTTTATATTTTACCAATGACAAATACATTTTTAAGAGTCTTGGATTAATATAATCTATCATTAGCTTTCTTTTTTGTACATTTTCTAGGAGTTTAAGTCTGGTGGGAAGGTTCAATTATATTTAGCTTGCAATATGAAAAGACATTGTCCAGTTTGAAAGTGTTTGTAATGCTTGTTTCAAAGCTGAAATCAAAATGTAATTGAATCATTTATTTTCAGATGGATAAGTTGTCTTTTGGAACAGTTAACAAAAGATAGCTAATTATTGAAGATTGAGACAGAAAGGGTATTATTTACACATAAATAGTGCTTCCATAACTGGAAATCAGAGAAAAAGGAGAGACAATCGAGTTGGATTTAGTAAAACCCTGATCTCTTCATTGCAAAAGCTATCCATTTTGATTGGAAGACAAAGAAAGAAATCTGGGGCACCTTAGCTGGGACAGGTACTTGGGCACGTGACTCCTCTCCAACACAGTGAGACTCCTTTATATTTGAGGCTAAGACTGGAGCCCTGTTTGAAATCATAACCCAGAAATAAACAGCCCTTCTTGGTATTTTGGAATAAGCTGAATTTGCATTTCAGGGTGTTCCCAGATAATGCAAAGGAAGAACTTAAAGAAAGGGAAGGCACAGTAAAAAGAGATCTAGGAAGAGGGCCGTTGGCCAGAGGGGGAAGAAAGTCCTGGGTCAGGCACTGCCATGAGGGAAAGGCTGACCCCACCTGGCCACTTTGGAAGCAGCATGGTGCATGGAGAGGAGGCAGGGATGCCTCTGGAAGAAAGCCCTAGTGTGCTACCTGCTGGAACACTATGGGTTTCAAGACAACTTGCTGCAGTGCTCTCTGCAGCCCCCTTAGCCATAGCAACCTCCTTCATTAACTTTGACCAGGAAGGGACAGTGTTCTTCACCCTGATACACAACTGCATCCTCTCCTAAAGTACAGTCATATTTTCTGTTGACTCTGGCATAGCTCTGTGGCCTCAGTACACAACTGTCGTATTAGAATTCAAAGAATCCTAAGGTTAGTAGAATTGAGGAATTCAAGATGGGATCTCTGCTTTCGTCATCAAGAGTTCCCATAAGAATGTCTGTTACAACAGACAGAGTGGCATTTCATCTCCATTGGGAATCCTGGGAGAATGGTGTGAAGAGAAGAGTTCCGCCAGCTCCAGAGCAACCACGTGCACCTGTCAGGGATGGAGCTCCAGATACCTGCCTTCACCAGGATGGCTGATGAGAGGAAGGAAGGTGTTTTGAATTGCCAGGTGGTTAGGCAGAGAGGAGTGAGGAGTGAGGTAAGGCTCCTTCCACTGGGAATGATGAAGTTATTCTACACCAGATGATGGAGAACCCTATCATAAACTACCTTCTTCATAGCCAGATACAACCTTCATAACTAAGTGTAATTGGCCTAGAGTTCAGTCCAACTCTGGAGTAGTGCAGGCAAAGTAAGCTGTGGCAGAAAAATAGCAGTACCCTAATAAGTAATGTTGAAAAAAGAGGTTTTCAGACCAGATATGAAGACTCGCCATATGGAAGATGCCATGCCGTGTCCTCTCTTAGAATGACCCTCCCTCTCAAAGTGTATCCCTTCCCCTTTAACATGGCCTTATCTCTTAAAATTTAAAACTCAATTTGCTAAATAAATTTTTCATGCTTATCCTATCTGTGTCACTTGAATAAAATCTTTCAGGAAGACAAGGACTGAGGGTATTTGTCACCCGGTAACAGAATCATTGTCCAGGGTAACTCTTTGGAGTTGCAAAGACATTTTTGCATACATCCTGAAACCATTTCTTCCAAAACAAGCACATCATGGCGTCCTTGGTTCTGAAGGAGTGGCTCAGATCTTAAGCTGCTTACTCTGTGGCACATCACTGAATGTGAGAGCCTCGTCATCTCATCATTATCCCCACCCATGCCTCGCACATGCCAGGAGCCACTCCATCACTGAGCCACACTCCCAGCCCCCACCCAGGTCCTGATTTTAAGATCTGAACAGTCAGCCAGTCTAGGGGCAACGAAAGGTAAAACTAAACAATGTTTTTTTTTTAACAAATGAAACAATTCAAATTTCTAAGTTTTTATTAGGAGTGCCCATAAAAAAATGTGTATAGATTTACACCAGGAAAATTCATAAGGACTTTGTATAGAGATCAATTTGGGATCTGTATAGTACTGTCCATCAAGAAGTTTCTGTAATGATAAAAATGTCCTAAAATATTATGGCTGAGAGAATATTTAAGGAGTTAGTAATTTTCAAATATGTACATAGAGATAATATTTAGAAATAGCTGTATGTGTGTATATGTGTGTATGTATGTGCTACATATATATATACAAACCAAATATTATTTTGCAGTTGACACATTGTTAGTGAGGTTCAGGATGAAAATATTTGACTTAACATAAATTTAAATTAAAACAGTCATATGTGTCTATTGGCTACTTTACTAAACACAGATCTATAAAGTGATAGGAAAAATGATCACTTTATCTAGATTTGCATTTTAAGTATGTAACCTTTGTCAGTAGTATAAGACATTTTCCCAACCAAGGCCCCTAGCTACTGATGAGAGGCTATCTCATTTACAGCAAGTTTTCTTAGAGTTATCATACAAAAGATTCCCTTCTAGATGGGGGGGGGGTCTGCTTTCTTTGCCTCTCTCCTTTTGTACTGAAAAACTGGTTGAAAGGAAAAAAAGCAAATCAAAATGCAGATAGAACAGGAACAAGTAAATAGTGATAATGGTGATTACATCCTGAAAACCATTAGCCCTGGGGCAATTGTGGAAGAGGCTAAGTCATAACCTAGGACCCTTAAAAGTGCCAAATAAACAAGGATACTCTAGCCAGTTTGAAGCAATTTATTGACTCCCCATTAGGGGAAATATATTTCTCAGATGTCAGAAAAGATAGGGAATTAGTGGTATTGCATGCCTGTAATCCCAGTACTTGGGATACTGAGACAGGAGGATGGCAGGTTCAAGACAAGCCTCAATCACTTAGTGAGACTCTCACCAACCTAGCAAGACCCTGTTCCAAATTAAAAAGGAAAGAGGGAGGCTGGGATATAGCTCGGACACAGAATACCTCTAGGTTAATCCCCATTACCACACACACACACATACACACACACACACACACACACACACACACACACAGGACAGGGAATTAGTAACAATAGATTTTTTGTTCTTTTTCCTGCATTCTGACTTTTGTTTGCCTAACTTCTCAGCTGTAGCTATTCAAAAAACCTTTTTTCTGTTCTCTGATAAACACTAATGGAGACAGATAAGTCAGTAATATCTATATTCTACCATTCTGAGAAGCAATCTTCTTTGTGACAGCAAATGTTGACCACTTTAAAATTATGACTCTGCCTTTTAAATTTATGTTCTGTTCCTTGAGGAATTCAAGATGGATCTCTGCTTTCTGCACTGAGACCCTTTTGATGGATGTAAATGGTGGCTAACAGAATTTGACTCCCAAGGAAGGAATGACAGCCCACATCAGCCCCGTGATTGAAAGGATATTTCACTCTCCTGACTCACACGAAGAGAAAAAAATATCTTAAGATATTCACAAAGATAATGTGCCGTTTTGTATTTTGGTAAAAAATGGTGTGAGAGTAGTATTATGCCTGCATTATACCTGATCATCACCTGTTCCTGACTTCCTATTGGTAGGCACAGGAACGAATGTGGGGCACATCTGCTGGCTCTTTAAGCCTTAGTTGATGAAAACCAGATTGCAAGAGCATAAGACCAGCTTCAAAAGAACACCACCATGGCTCATCTACAGTTCATCCTAAAACACTCAATTTTTAAAACAGCAGTCTAAACTATGCCATCTATCCTGCATGAGGATTATCGCAAGTCCTGTATGTTAGATGCTATAAGAGCTCTCTCACTCTCTCTCTCTCTCTCTCTCTCTCCCTCTCCCTCTCTCTCTTCTCCTCTTTCTTTCTCTCTCTCCCTTCTTGTCTCTCTCTTTTCCTCTCTCTCTCTTTCCTTTCTCTTCTCTCTTCTCTTTCTCGCTTTCTCTTTCCCTTACTCTCTCTCTTCTCCTCTTTCTCTCTTTCCTCTATTTTCCCTCTTTATCTCTTTTCTCTCTTCTCTTCTCTTCTCTCTCTCTCTCTCTCTCTCTCTCTCTCTCTCAGGTAAAAGTTATTGGTTAAAAATCCAGGAGAAACTAGATTTACTTCTCTTTTACCTTCTGCGTTTCTCATATTTGTAATGGACATCATGAGAACTTCCTGAAAAGAATGGTATCTGAGCAGAATCTCCTAAGAAATCAGTCCTTTCACATGCCAGTCATCCTGTTTAGTGTCATCTAGATCTGCATCTTTTGGGTACCTTTAAAAAGTATTGGAGCTGGGTGTAGTGACACATACCTATAACCCCAGTATTTGGGAGGCTGAGACAGGAGGATTGCCGGTTTGAGGACAGTCTCAGCAATATAGCGAGATCCTATTTCAAAGAAAAAAAAAAACAGGTGGGGTGTAGCTCAGAGGTAGAATGCTCTGGGCTCAATGCCCAGTCCATAACACACACATACTCCACATTCTGCTGATATGAAATACAAATAGCTTTTGAAGACTATTTTTCAAATATGTGTATATATAGAAATAATATTTATATGTACTGAAAATGTTATTTTTATCAGATTCGGTATAAATGGTGAGTTAAGAATATGAAAACTGGTATTTTTAAAAACATTCCCATCTTTCTAAAAACTTGCAAGGACAACACTGAAATGTATCTTCCCCATAGCTATGGACTGAATTGTGTACCTCCAAAATTTATACACTGAATGCCCAACTCCCTGAAGTCAGACTTACAGCCTCTAAAATCACCTCTTTACACACACCAGGACCTAGAGATTCCCTGATCAGCTTCCTATTTCTTAGGATTCAGATGTCTTTTTCTGATGTCTTTCAAAATGCAGTATTTTCTAGATATACCCATTCCAAACCATCCTATACCAAATCCATTAACTTTTAGCCACAAAGTAGCATTCTGTTTTTCCCAATATAGAAGAGCTGATGGCCAAACCGGATAAATTTGTCAGTAGCATCTCTCGCTCCTTGCACTTTCTTTAACTACATCTGATTCTGAAAGCTTTTTTTCTTTTCAATTCATTTATTTTATCCCATATTACACTTCAAACTTTTACTTTCTTATCAGAAAGTCTTCCTACTTGTAACCAACTGTTCTTTATTGAAGAGTTGAATATTTTCCAAGTTTTTGTAGTATTAGCTTTCCAATTTCAAATGTTCAATGCAAAAGCTTAAAATGTTTAGCATATTTAACAAGTTCCACCATCCAGCATTATTTTCTAGTTACAATCTTATTTTTACCTGGTCCATCTCTTACCCCATTCTCAATAAAGCAGATATTTTAATTCCAAATACGGACCTCTGAGCTCAGTGTGGTGGCGCATGCCTGTAATTCCAGTACTTGGGAGGCTGAGATAGGATCTCAGGTTCGAAGCCATCTCAGCAACTTAGTGCAACCCTCAACAACCTGGTGAGACCCTGTTTCCAAATAAAAAATAAAATAGGGCTGGAGGTTTAGCGCAGAGGTACAATGCCTCTGGGTTCAAGTCCTAGAACCACACAAAAGGAAGGAAGGAAGGAAGGAAGGAAGGAACTCTGTTGTAATTGTTCTTTCTCTTAGTACAATCTGTCATCTTCTCTGTGGGACCTGTTCTCCAGCTTCTGATACACATGACCCTATGAGTCCCCAGCTCAAAAGAGCTGCCAGTCCCTGCTATCTGACCTAGTTACAGTGGCTGAGAGGTATAGCCTACTCTCAAACTGGATTAGGTGATTTTAGAATTCCATTTTAGTCCCTAATATATAACTTTATGCAAGGTAGATCCTTTGTAAGCATTTGATAAAATGATTAACACATCATTTGATCTAATCATATATCAAGCAATTCAAGTTCTAAAAAAGAGAGACAACAACTCTATCTACAATCCCTGCTGAAATTCTCTATAAGTATTTTTGGCTTTATTTTTGCATCTCATTGCAGCTGGCCCAATCACTAAGTCTGTTAAGTATTCAGAGAGGTTGTCCATGGATATAGGTTGCTATGGAAATGCAATCCTGCCAATATCTAGTGCTCTTAAAACGATGAGTTTCCTGAATGTAAAAACCCTGGAATAACCCTAACCTTTACACTTTAGATTTAACGCTATAATTTTAAAAGTTATTTCTAAAGGGAAAAATATGGAGAAATCCACATATCTCAAAAAGGTGTGCTTTATTTATTTATTTTTGCGGTACCGGGGATTGAACGCAGGGGCGTTCTACCTCCGCGCTACGCCCCCGGCCCTAGTTTTTTTTTTTTTATGCTTTATTTTTGAAAATGGGTCTCACGAAGTTGCAGAGGGCCTCACTAGGGAGAGAGAGAGAGAGAGAGAAAGGTGTGCTTTAAAAGCAACAATATTCAGTTAGGGCCCATAATCTGCAATTTTATTTCTCAACTTTTTAAGTAGTGTGAGAAAAGGTTTTGACCCTATTAAATGTATATGTGTACTTTAAAAATACACCTTTAAGTTTGGCTGAAACTTTCTCATTGGAAAGACGTTATACAGTACCACACGGGCATATTAATAAATGAAGACTTCTGAGGTTTACACATAAATTCAGAAAAACTATCTACTATCAAAAATAATCAAATTTTACTTAAAATTATCTCTAGCCCCAGAATTGTGCTTAAAAATATAGCTAATTGCTGAATCATGATAATTTTGCCTCCACTTGAGGTAAGCAATGGCTAAATAAAAGTAAAGATTAATGAAACCTAGTATCTTAAATTTCAAAAGTTTTTAATTAACATATTCAGATTTGACTATTCATATTTAAAATAAAGTTATTTTACCAAATAATTCATGTTTACATTTCCTTAAATAAAACTACGTCCTAGTTAATTGATTTATATAACCTATGTCCAAATGAGTACGTAAGAGGGAAGGAAATGATGGTAACAATTACTTCCATTTCAAAGCAGATATGATAAATTATCAAATATAATTAAAATTTGAATGACTCATGTCTCTGTAACTTTGTTTTTATGTCAATATAATTTACTCAAAATATGTCTCATGAATGCTTTAATTCAACATTATGATTATTATAATTTCTCAAGTGTATACCATGTTGCATTGCTATATAATATGAAAGTCTCCGAATAATAAGAGAATCAGCCAGTGATTTAAATATTGTGCATATGAGAGGCTTTGGACATGAATATTCATAAATGCCATCATTTGGAAAACTTTCTTAGATTTTAGAGTTTTGCTTAGATATTTTGGCATCATGTTAGCAGAAAACTCAATATATCTTAAAAACTGAAACAGATTTTTCATTTAGAGATTATGACTCATGCACAAAATTATTAAGGAAATGACAATATAAACTCCAAGTATTAAAAAAATTTTTCTTTGTATTTATCCATTTCAATAAAAGAGTGGGAATTATACATCCCCCTCTGTATTCCATCATACTGCAGCTTTTTTTACATATCTATGAAGGCCAGGAAATTGCCTAAGGTAAGGAAAACTGGTTTCACTGCACCTGTCTCTTGCTGGTTAGTGAGGGTTACCAGGTGACCAGTTGGAATGCAAAGGAAAGTTAATTGTTCAGCTACAGTGAAGTTATTCAGCTTCTCCTTAGGACAAATCACTCCTTAAGAAAGTTACAGTGTATGCCTCCAAACTGTTTCTGTTTTTTTCCTTCTTATAAATTGCACTGGTAATTCAAATAAATTTTCTCACAGTTCTTGCTTGAGAAAAATACAAAGAAAACATACTTCAAAATAACAGATGATTTAGATCTCTGAATGAGTACTTCAGTGAATAATACCAAAGGCAAGATTTACTTTATTTACCACATTTGGATAAGTCTTCCTCTCTGCAAATATGTTTTTCCACCTACAGGAATCATGATAATAAGAATGTCTGACCTTACTTTCTATGTCTATATAATCTATATCTGTATATATACATATATATAATATATATATATACACATATATATATGCATACACATCTATACTTAAAATATATAAATATGTTGTTTGGAATATATGCATATGGTTTAAAAATACATTTTTAAAACTTTTCAAAAGTTTCCCATTGGAAATAGTCTGTGAAATACCAAATTGTTATCATAAAGATATAAAATAATAAAACCAAGACTCTGAAATATATTATAAAGGCCTTTTATACATACTTACTTATTTTCAAAGTTTATAACATTAACAATCCATACAGTTAGAATCTCTCAGTAAGGCCAACATGGAAAGTATTCATAAAGATAAAAAGTATTTCATTAATAACTTTTATTTGTAGTTGAACAGCAGATCTAAACTAAGACTACAACTATAGAGATGGAGGTCCCTCAAAAGAGTAGGAATGGAACTACCACATGACCCACCTACACCACTCATCAGTATCTTTCCAAAAGAATTAGAGTCAGAATATTCTAGTGACATATGCATATCCATGTTTATAGCAGCACAATTCACACTAGTCGAATTATGGACCCAAACTAAGTGTCCATCAACAGATGAATGAATGGAGAAAATGTGGTCTATATACACACAATGGAATTTTACTCAGCTATAAAAAACCAGTGAATGCACATTTCATTTTCAAGAAAATGGATGGAACGAGGTAACATTATGCTAAGTGAAATCAGCCAGTCTCAGGAAGCCAAGAGTCATATGTTTTCTCTTATATGCGGAAGCTAGAGAGAAAATAGGAAACAAAAGGGACTCCAGATAAATAAATAGAGAAACCAGTAGAATCCTGGAAAGAGATTAGAAGAGAGGGAAAGGGAGAAAGGAGAATTGCTGAAGTAAAGAGTTCATATTGGTATGTCCATACATGAAGGTATCACTACCAGTTTCACTACCATGTAGGGGTGGGGGATGGGGTGGGATCAGGAGGGAAACGCACCAGGTGCTGCGTGCGTTATGTGTGTCACTGTGAACCTCACTATGCGGTACAATTACAATGCACCAATAGAGACTGAAGAAGAAGCAGGTCGGCCATCATCAAACCTATATGAGAACAATAAGACAGAGCTTCTGATGGGAGAGGAAAAGATGCATACCACTCTCACTCCAACCATTAGGCACAGAGATGAAACCTAAGTCATTTAATTGCCAATCTTATGACATTCTCCCATCTTAGTCTCTGCATTCCACACGGAAGACAAACATCCAGTCTCTTACCTCACCCAGGCCTCGCCTAGCACTCTGGCCCAGGCTCCTTTTTGTAGTTTGTTTGTTTTTGTTTTGCCTTGTTTTCTAAAGATTGTTTCTCCCAAGTGGTATAGAAAGCACATAGCAAATTAATCTTCTGCAATAGCAACTAAGAAGTTTCTTAAACAAACACTTTTGCATTTATTACTAAATATTTACCGCTAGCTAATACCAACACTTAAATGTATTTCACAGGAAGATATTTAAATGGGAACTGTGCTAGCTGTCTATACTAATGGTCAAACAACAAAGACCAGTTGAATGCTAGCCCCGCAGTCCATGAACCCAAACCCAGCTCTAGAAGAGTTTGATGCCAAAAGTACATTTTGTCTGGGTGCAAATTTATTTACTTATATTTATAAAGTGCTGTCCATATAAAATAATAGCATTGTGGACTACTATCTGCAGAAAGTCATGCTATCAGCAGATTATCTTTCTAATAAGGAATCCATAAAAGAACACAGGCACAACAATTAAGAGCTTAGAAGTGCATCAGTAAAATCACTGTTTGATTTTGAGAAAACAATATGCTTAAATTTTTCAACACCTAATTAACACCCTTGATCAATGGCATTTTAATACATGAGTGCATCATTCTGCAAACGCTAATGGTATATTAGATATGTTTGATCAATATTAAAGCAGTTGATTGCAATCTATTCAGCTAATAGCGATGAGTATTATTTTAATTCTTTACTGATCTATATCTGCGGCTTCATGGATCGTGATATGTAATTTGTGAGATTTCCCCATCTGCCTCTCACAAACACTGCATTAAAGAATCTTAATTAACAGAGAATAAAACTACACTTTATAGTATGAAATAGGTAGCTTTAAAATATCAGTTATTAGCCAGGAATGGTGGCACACACCTGTAATCCTAATACTTGGGAGGCAGAGATAGGAGGATTGCAGGTTCGAGGCCAGCCTCAGCAATTTACTGAGACCCTCAGCAACCTAGAAAGATCCTGTTTCAAAATAAAAAAAACTAAAAATGGCTGGTGGTGTAGCTGGAAGGTAGAATGCCCCTGGGTTCAGTCCCCAGTGCCAAAAATATTCAGTTATTTGACCCTTAAAAAATCAATGTTAGGGCCAGGCGTGGTGGCGCATGCTTGTAATCCCAGTACTTGGGAGGCGGAGACCAGAGGATCCAGGTTCACGGCCAGCCTCAGCTACTTAGTGAGGCCCTCCACAACTTCGTGACACCCAGTTTCAAAATAAAGGTTGAAAAATAGAGCCGGGGTGTAGCTCAGAGGTAGAACGCCCCTGGGTTCAATCCCCGGTACCGCCAAAAAAAAAATTAATGTTAGGGATGATAAATGAAGCAGATTATCTGTGCAATCAGACCTGTGGACTTAAGCGTATCTTGTCTTCTTTAAGGGTGAAAATATTGGCTTGAGATGAGAAAGTTCACTGAGGGGTAGGCAGCATATTTGAATCAGGGATTCCAGGTACCTTTGGAAAATACATTTTGAATCCCTGATTTCTTTTTTTTTTTTTTTTGCGGTACCAGGGATTGAACCCAGGGGCGTTCTACCTCTGCACTACACCCCAGCCCTAATTTTTTATACTTTATTTTGAAACAGGGTCTCACAAAGTTGCGGAGGGCCTCACTAGGTAGAGAGAGAGAGACAGGGAGAGAGAGAGAGAGAGAGTGAGCTGAGGCTGGCCACGAACACGGATCCTCTGGTCTCCGCCTCCCAAAGTACTGGGATTACAAGCGTGCGCCACCACGCCCGGCTTGAATCCCTGATTTCTGAGTTACAAAGTTAGTGAAACCTTTCAGAATGGATCTGGTAGCACTAAGCAAGGACCCATGACTAAGGAGAAGTGGGGTTGGCATGATGAAATTTCCACGAGGAGAGAAGCAGCAGGAGAGCTTGGCTGCATTTAGGAATGAATGAATGAGTCAAAATGAACAAATGCATCAGAGCTGGAGGGACACAGTGGCTTGAGGACCTAAAACTTCAAACGCTGAACCCAATTTCTATTTTATCTCTGCAGTGGCAGGCCAGCACCACCCCTTGGCCTCACTCACACGGAAGCATGGTGGGTTGCTGGGGATGGATTCAGATATAAGGACTGCTATGTTTTTAAAAAGGGTGTTCGCTCCAAAACTCATGCTAAAACTCAATCCTCAATGCAACAGTATTGAACAGTGTGGTCGTTGGAGGTGAGCAAACCATGAGGCTTTGCCCTCATACATGGGATTCGCACCCTATAAACGGGGTTGAGATGGAAGGGACTGTTCTTTCTTGCTCTTCCTTCTTGTGCCATGTGAGAACTTAACATTCCTCTCCTACAGCAAGGGATGCAGCATCAGGGCCATCTAGAGAGCAGCCCCCAGACACCCATCCTGCTGGCAGCTTGATCCTGGACTTCCCAGCCTCTACAACTACAAGAAATAAATTTCTATCATTTATAAATTACTCGGTCTGTGGTCTTTTGTTCTAGGAGCACAAATAAACTAAGATGATGATCATATCCCCTTACTTTTGAAAATCAATGCAGCCTGGAGAGAGCCCCACACCAGCAAGAGATCAAACTCTAGCACGATCCTGTTGCTGGAAGAAATTGTAAGAAAACAATTGTTTCAGAATTTTCAGGTTTCTGGAGCCCCTCCTGTGTCCCAGTTTCTCCTTCGCTTCTGCATATGCGGGAGAACATCCAACCTTTCACTTTTTGTGACTGACTGATCTCACTTAGCACATTATTCTCCACTTCCATCCATTTCCCTGAAAATGACATACTTTTTTTTTCTTCTTTATGTCTGAGCTGAATTTCATTGTGTGTATATCCCATAATTTTGTAATCCCTTCAATCTGTTGATGGACACCTAGGCCGATTCCATAGTTTGGCAATTATTAATTGTGCTGATATATATAATCAAATGTATCAATGCCAATCGCAGTGTCATGCACAGGAAGGTGGGGGAGGGAGAGGAAATAGGGAAGGCTCAATGAGTGCTGTGTGCATGTATTCCTCTATCACACTGAACTTCATAATGATGTATGATTACAATGCACCAATTTGAAAAAAAAGAATTTTCAGGTTTCACTGTAAATTCTTTTCACTGTAATGTAAATTCTTTTTACAGTTTTCACTGTAAAAACCTTCAGGTTTCAGGTAAACTGTAGCAAGTAGCAGATAATTCTGAAGCAAGGACTTTTAGTCATTTTGACAGATCCTTTCAACTTCAAGAAGTCTACTCAGAGCTCTGCTTTTAATCTGTAAGATAGTAGAGCATTCCTAAAGGAAATATTCTGCATTCCGGGATGAAACACCTAACTCATTCCCTGAATTATTCTTAACTGGTTACTTTTGAAAATCTAAATTATAAAGTGATATGCCCCACTTGAATCTATGAAGTCTATTCCCTGACCTGGACCCTTAGACAAGGGAGTGTTTAACAGAGCCATAGTGAATCCTATAGGAACCTAAACATAGTCCTTTTTTTCTCCTCCTTCATAGCAGCAACCCAATTTCCCCTGATAATTAGGATTAGTTTTCCCTGGCAATAGACTGACCTCCTTCTCTACTATTGGGTCAGTCACATGAGGAGCTCCAAATGGCCAGGGAGCAGTTTCAACTTTCAAGTCAGCAGAAACATGACTATGTTCTTTGATAAGAAAAAAAAAAATCCTTTGAGCAACAGAAACTGCAAGCTTCTGGGCCCAGTCTTTGTAAAACAAGGAGCAAAACTTCCTCCTGAGTTAATAATGAGGGGATCACTTCCACCTCCACTGTTTTCCCCAGGATCTGTGCATTATGACTACAGGAAAGAAAGAACCACATATCAGTGTTAGTTTTCAATCCCATAATGTAGTCAGAAGAACCAGTATGCCAACATCACAGGGCTTGGTCTTCAAGCGATGTTAGAACTGAGCCCCTTTCTATCAAGTCGGTTGCCTCTGGGTAACTGCAGCATGGAGCGTCCAGGGAACTCAGTAGATATAAACCCAGCAACAGGAAACATGGCCCCTGTCAAAAGCAAGCTTTGCAGGATACCACGGTGATGGATGAGGCTTGCAGTCCACACATGTGTGATGCTACTGGAAGTGCCGAGAACAGAAAAGGCAACTTCCCATCCAGATTAAGCATTTATCTGCGAATGATGAATAACTCTCACCCTTTATAAAGGAGATATGAGTTATCTATTGATGCACAAAAAATTAGCTCAACATTTGGCATGTTAAACAACAAACTTTTATTATCACACACTTTCAGTGTATAATACATCTGGGTGCCTCTCACTCAAGATTCTCTCAAGCCTACAATCCAGGATCAGTTAGGTGTGTAGTCAAGGCTCAGTAGATAAAAGACCCGCGCAAAGGTCTCCAACAACACTACTGACAGGCCTCTGGAGGTCCACTGTCAGGCTCAAAGCAACTAAGGCTTTCATGGGCACTCTCCTCAAAATCCCTGTAGCCACTGCATGCACAAGTGGTCCCAATTTATAATGGTTTGACTCACGATTTTTCAAGTTCATGGTGGTGCAAAAGCAATACAACATGACCATTTTATGCAAGGCCTGTTGAGAAAGTACCTGGATGACTAAGGAAAGACATATAGTAGTACTAGGTATCTTGTCCACTTAATAAATGAGAGCTATATTTTGGGGGGCAGTACGTCAATATCCTCTGGTATGCATTTTTGGGGGAGGAAAATATTTTTATTCTCTGTTTCCCTTTCAAGATATAGAACTCTCTTAGGTTCTTAGGTATCTTTGTCACTAGATTTGAATTCATATTCTTTTGTGTGGGGGGGATACTGGGGCTTGAACCAACTCACTGGATCTAAGTAGCTTAATGTTATTATTTGTTTAAAATATGTTCACTCGTTTATCAAATGAATAAAGATATTTCTGGACTTTATCATGACTGGGAGCCAAAGGGCCACAGAGCTCTGAGGCTGTCCAGTTGCAGTCCACCTTTCTCCCATTCAGAAGCAAACTCCTGCTGCTTTCTTTCTTGAACACAATGGAGGAAAAGCATTTGTTAGATCGGGAGCTGAGCGCCAGGTGCCAGAGGCTGTGCTCATGTGCTAGAATACAGACAACACTCCCAGAAACCCAGCTACAATTGATAACACCATCTGATTAAGTTTGCAATAATTTCCTGTCATTCTCCCTGATCCATCTGGCTTCTGCCATGACCAAACAAGTGGTTTAAAATTGGGATGTGGAAGGAAATGCAACCCTGCATCTTTGAAGGCTTTGAAAACATCATTAATCTCTTCCTTTCCCTGAAGGACCTGGTTTTGGTTTTGGCTCCTTGCCTTGATGGAGCATGGCAGCATGTCCAAAGACTTCTGGTTCTTTTCTATCAAAATAGCTTATATCGCAGAGGTTAGAGAACAAACACGAGATGGACAGTTATGAGGTTCCTTTGCAGTAGACAGTGAAGAGGCGTCCTGGTAATACGCATTGGCAGCATCCCTTCTTATTGGACTTGTTTTCTTCTTGGAACGGGCTTTGTACTAACTATGATTTGGAAATGGGGATATAATTGTAGCTATGGGCCTGATGGTTATGACAGGTAGTGGAGTAGGTAGTAAACATACCTGGTGTCCCTTATGATATTCCAGGTACAGTTACTGAGGGGAAAGGTGGTTTCCCGAACAGGTTGTGGGGGTCAGCTCCTCATCAAAAGAGATTCTGAGGGTTTGGGGAAACAGGGTCCTCAGGTTCCTCTATGTACTCGGTATATTCTAGCATCCCACATTTCCCAACCAGTATGGGCTTTGACAATTTAATTGACTCTTTAACTGCCAGCTTTAAACTCAGATCCTTGGTCTGACCCCAAGACACGCATGCTCTGCACATACAGGAAATGAGGGACTTCTTGAAGGCAGCCACTGTGACCTTCTGATAATGTACTTTCTCAATTAGAAACATGCAGCTTTTTTTTTTTTTTGTGGTACCAGGGATTGAACCCAGGGGCATTCTACCTCCACGCTACACCCCCGGCCCTATTTTTTATACTTTATTTTGAAACCGGGTCTCACAAAGTTGCGGAAGGCCTCACTAAGGAGAGAGAGAGAGAGAGACAGGGAAAGAGAGAGAGAAAGAGAGCTGAGGCTGGCCGCGAACCCAGATCCTCCGGTCTCCGCCTCCCAAAGTACTGGGATTACAAGCGTGCACCACCACGCCCGGCAACATGCAGCTTTTAATTCCTCCTTTTCCCTGTCTGTGCTCTCTGGTTCCACTAGAAGTCAGAGAACTGTATGACCTTTCCCATCGCCCTGTCACCATAAAGACTAAATGTTCCTGCTACTGGCACTCCATACCTGGCCCCATCTGCAACTGTGCATTACCCTGCCCGAGCCAGCCATGGTGAGGAATTGACAACCAGAGATGCCCCACCCCAGCTTTGCAGTACACGGCTCTGGTTCCCTATGGAGAGGAGGTTATCTGTTCACTCTTCAAACTTGTGAGCTGCCGATCCCAGATTCTCATCTTGATGGTCATTTGCCTGGTTTATCTTGACACCAGTCATTCTATCAGTTAGATTTCCAATGGGATAGCAGGGAAATTATATGTGGCAATTCAAGATGCTATTAATATAGGAGCTACATACATGGGTTTAGGTGGGATGTAGGAAAACGATAGTGAAAATGATAATGATTATGATGCCAAAGTACACTGCATTCACTGGGTGCGAGCAGTGACCAATGATCCTTCTGACCTACCTCGACCCGAGTTCCCTTATATAAAACAGAAATAATAACAGTGTGTTAGTGAGCTTTCCATCACTGTGGTACAATACTCAATATAAGTCAACTTCGAGGAGGGAAGATTTATTTTGACTCATGGTCTCAGACGTTTTAGTCCATGGACATTGGCTCCATTGTATCTGGCCCTGTAGTGAGGCCGAACTTCATGGCAGGACCCCATGGTAGAGCAAAGCTGCTCACCTCATGAGGGTCAGGAAGAGAGGGTAGAGAGGAGCAAGATAGAGCCTTCAGGGGCATGCCCCAAAGGACCTACTTCTTTCATCTAGGCCCTACCTCCTAAGTTTGCAACACCTCCCAATAGCCCACTAAACTATAAATCCGTCATGAGATTACTCTATTAATGAGGCCAGAGTCCTCATTAATTCAATCGCTTTCCAAATGCTCACCTCTGAATGCCGCTACCTTGGGAATCAAGCCACATGAGCTTTTGGGGCATTTCAGATCTAAACCATAACAAACATTAAACACTGTATGAATAATTTGAAGAGTAAATGAGATAATATTTGCAAAGCACCTGGCACATAATAAATAATAATACTATGGACTGAATTGTGTCCCTCCAAAATTCAAATTGATATGTCGAAGCCCTAATGTCTAATATGATGGTATTAGGAGGTGGAGTCTTTAGGAACTAGTTAAGATTAGTTAGGTCATGATGAGGCCAGTGTCCTTGTAAGAAGAGACACCAAAGAGCTAGACCTCTCTCTCTCTCTCTTTCTCTGCCATGTGAAGACAAGAGGTGACATCTGCAAACCAAGAAACAGGCCTTTGCCAGGATCAACCAGCACCCTGATCTTAGACTTCCCATCTCCAGAACTGTGAGAGATGAATTCTTGTTGTTTAAAACCACCCAGTCTCTGGTAGTTTATTATACTGTCCCAATCAAACTACATAGTTTTTAAAGATCTCTAATAATAGTAGCAATTTTAATCGTAGCAATTTTAATTATTTTACTTACTAAGGGCCTATCATTGCACTAAGGTAACTCATTTAATATCTGCTACAATGCAGTGAGGTAGACACGAATTTTTCTCCCCATTTTTTAGAAGAATCTGAGACTCTGAGAAAATAAGACACTTGCCCAAAGATGGCACCATTAGTGGCTTTTGGAGCTGGGATCTGAATACAGGCTGTCTGGCTCCAGAATCTTTGCACCTATGAGCTGTTACCTCTGATCCTCAATCTGCACGGGGAACACCTTTGCAAATTTTATTGAGAAACTTTCCTCTTTCTGGCTTATTATCTTCATGAGAAATAGAGCTTGTGCAATAAATAGCTTGATGAGTGCCAGAGGGTAAGTATGTGCTCACAGAATAAAACAGGAGAATAAGGATTGAAGTTGTGACCCGTATCTTCCCGTCTGCAGCATCCCCTTAAACCTTTGCAAGCAAAGCTCAAGAATAAAATCAATGATGTGTAGTCTACTCTTTCTGGACTCTTTTACCTGGATTTCTTTTTCTCATTTCTTTGTACTCATTTTTGTAGTGTGGCTTCATGATCGAGACTACCTCTGAGTTCAAATCTCAATTCCATTACTTTATGTGTGCGCAACATTTTGCAAGTAGCACTCACTAAAACGCAGTTTCTTTTTTCCCCCTTAGTGTGATAATAATGGCTTTTCACTGTTCAAGTTGCTGTGATAATTGAATAAAATGATCAATATAAAGTCCTTAGGTTAGGCATGGAGCTTGGCAAATATTAGATAAGTGTTGTCTGCTAATTTTAACTTCATCATTAACTCATATTCTTGTTTTTTGTTTACCTACTGCGATAAATTGAGGAATTAACATAAGGAAGTTACAACTTTTGGCATAATTACAAACTATTAAACCAGGAGACAAAGGACATAAACATAAGAGAACCAGTTTGATGAGTGACTTTTGGATTCAATTTCTTCAGCTGAAAAAACAGGTCCTACAGAGGACTATTTTAAAGACAAAAATTTGCTTTAAAAATTCTGAAGTGCTACCTAATATAATATTTTTACTATTACTATTACCATCAAGATAAAAACTATCATCCACAGGTAGGCACTTGATTTTATATGCATTAAAAACCAAGAAAAATGAAGTTATGAGACTGTTAGATCTATACTTATTGGTGATACATTATTTTGACACAGAGATGTATCTCTTTCAAGGGTTATAACTACCTATAAATGTTAATTTCACACATTTAATCCCAATTTCACTCATTTTTTTAATTGGTCACTCTGGGTTAATGTTTGACATAGTTTAAATATAAAATTATATTAGTTATCTATTTAATTAAAAATCAATGTGACAGTCGATTTATTGGAAATGTACAACTTAATTATATACACATAAAATATTTAAAATGCTGGCATCATGGCACATGCCTGTAATCTCAGTACTTGGGAAACTGAAACAGGAAGATCTCAGGTTCCAGGTAAGCCTCAGCAACAATAATGGTTTGGATTTGGGGTGTCTCCCAGCCCTCATGGAAATGGGGTGGCAGTGTTGGAAGTGGGGCTTGGTTGCAATCTCAGCAGTGGATAAATCCATGGTAGTGGATTTACCTGGGTGGTGGCACAGGCTGGTAGGGTGTGGCTGGAGAAGGTGGGTCCCTGGGCCTGTAGCTCCTCCTCTGCTCACTTGCTCTTTTTGCTTCTGGCCTGCATGATGTGAGGAGCAAAGTCTTACACTCTCTCTTTTTATGCTTCCCACGGCCATGCCCTGAGATCTGCTGTTCCTAGCCTCACATGGACTAAACTGTGACCAAATAAATTTTCCTTCCTCTAAATTGTATGGTCAAGTCTTTATTATAGCTATAATCTAATAATCTAGATTTTACTAATAATCTAAAGCTTTTAGATTATTAGTGAAAATACTAATACATAAAATAGTATAAGGAGTATGGTTGCTGCTATATCTAAGTCTGACCATGTGTTTTGTGAGTCTTTGGAACTGGTTTGTGAGAAGAAATTGGAAGACCAGAATGTGACTAGAAAGGCGGATAGTAGAGACTGTGCTCAGGAGATTTTGGAGGGCAAAGAGGCTCCACAGGAAAATGGATGAGAGACCACATGTGTTACACTTTGGTGAATAACTTATCCACATTTTGCCCATGTCCTGAAACTTTGTGTGAGGCTGAATTTAACAATAGACTGATTAATAAACTGGTGGAGGAAATCTCAAAACAGCAAAATATCCAAACTGCATTATGGAAATTGATGTTTGCTTTTAGCAAATTGTACACTGAATTTAGGGAGTGGAAAGTAAAGCAGAGAGATTTTATTGATTTGCAATTTGGCCTGAAAGGAATGTGTAAAGCTGGGGTCCAGAGAGATGGTGCTGTGAAAGAAAGATGGCTGACAGAAGGTCAAATATTTGATTAGGAGCAAAGAAAGGAATGTGGCCTTGCTGGAAGCAGGTCCAACACCACCAGTCATGGGGATGGGCTCTGCCGTGGTCAAGTTAGATGTGAGCCCAGTGGCAATGATTAAAGAGGGCATGACTCCCCTTTCTGTTCGCGGTCCATCTCAGAGCCCACATACTGCTGGCTTTGCTAGAAAAGGGGGCCATGGAGGCTTCCCCCCAGATTTCAAAGGCAGGCCTGGGAAGCCAGGCAATGTGTGGCAGGGTCAGAATCACCGCAAGCAGCCCCGAATGGGGCAATTTGTGACACTGTGAGGGTGAAGTCAAGGCTACAAACCCTCCCCCAAGATTTAGAAATGTCAGGAACATGGAATGACCAGGAGGAAAGTCTCTAGCTGCAAGCCGTGGAGCCAGACTGGAAGAGCAAGCACACTGCTCATTGCTATCAACCAGGCCACAGGGCGGGGTGAGGACTGAGGGTGAGGACTCATCTCACCACCATGTGCCCCGAATGCCACAAATGGAGCCCCAGGATTAAATGCTTGCCCTTTCAGATTTCGATATTGTTTTGATCCCATTCCTTGTTTCTATGGCTCTATTTCTCCCTTTGGGAATGCAAATGTTACTCTTTGCCACTGTATATTGGATGTATGTAACTTGCTTTTTATTTTGACTTTCATTTTCTTTTATAAGGGCACACAAGAGTTCACCTTAAGTCTCAGAGGAGACTTTGTGACTTTTGAGATACTGGAACTGTTAAGACTTTGGGAACTCCTGGAGTGGACTAAGTCCATTTTGCATTGTGAGGTGGCCATGAGGTCAAGGGGGTCTGGGGTGGAGTGTAATGGTTTGGATTTGGGGTGTCCCCCAGCCCTCATGGAAACTGGGTGGCAGTGTTGGAAGCAGAGCTTGGTTGTAATCTCAGCAGTGGATAAATTCATTGTAATAGATTTATCTGGGTGGTGGCAAAGGCTGGTAGGGTGTGACTGGAGACAGTGAGTCCCTGGGGCTGCAGTCTTGGGATTATATATGGTTCTTCCTTCCGTCACTTGCTCTTTTTGCTTCTGGCTTCCATGATGTGAGGTGCAAAGCCTTGCACTCTCCCTTTCTGCACTTCCTGCCACCATGCCCTGAGATCTGTGGTCTCTGGCCACACATGGACTAAACTGTGAGCAAATAAATTTGCATTTCTTTAAGTTATATATATGGTCTTTTAGATTATAGCTGTGAAAATGCTGACTAATAACAGCAACATAGCAAGAACCTCAGCAATTTAGCAAGACCCAGTTTCAAAATAAAATGTAAAAAGGGATGGGGGTGTAGCTCAGAGGTAGAATGCCTCTGGGTTCAATCCCCAGTACCAAAAAAATTAAAGTGTATAAAATATGTATTTGTGGTATATACTAAAAACTTTGTCACACAAAAAATGAACTAGTATTTTTGGAGAATTTAAATGACAAAATAGTCCAGGAACTATGAATCTCTCCTAAATATCAGAGACTCACTAGCTACTCAGCCTTGAGAGGATTAATCTTTCATCCTGTTTCTCCTATGAGTCAATGAAGTAGTTGAACCAGGTAGATTCCATGGTTACTTTTAGCTCCAAAATTAACAGGAAGATTGTGGAAGGAAGCTATGACTACTGACCAGGAATCCAAACCTAGATATACATCTGAACTCTGCTGTTAGCTAGTGTCCACCTTGAAATGTCACTTACTTCCATGGGTGAACTGTGTGTCTTATCAGGGGATACTAATCCTCCATTGCAAATGTTTGTACTAGTTCATATTAAATATGTATTTTAAAATGTGAAAAATATAAAAAGCTATATAATTAAATGAATGAATGATTATTAGATTTGATTATCTCAATGGAATTTATGTAATTTTATACTTCTGCCTGTCTGTTTATTTGTGCTGTGGTTTGGCTCAGTAAACATTTATTGAGATCTCACTACATGCCGACCCTGCATTAGATGTCACATTAGATGTCACTCTGCATTATCGTGAACAAAAACAGGTGTGGCCTCTGCTTTTGTGAAAATGTTTACTTCTTCCTTAGCCCCACTAAGAAATGGCACCAATTGGCAAACATTTTAAAATGTTCTTTATAGCATCATAACATGAAGACAATAGAGAGTGTGTCGATAGAATAGAATCCCTTAGAAATCATACAGTAGATTCTAGAAAACTGACGACTTCTACCACTTCACCCTGCCCTACATACCAGTTTCAGCACAAACTATTTTTATAGACAGAGAGAAAACATGGCTAAAAAGCATTTGTAGGAATTAAGTATGCATGCATAGTATTCTAGTAATGAAGCTAAAGGAAGTTAAAGAAAAAAAAGTAAACACTGTAGACTATTTTTAGTTTTAGTCATGAAAGTATGGCAGTGGGAAACACAAAAAAATACTCTACTCTGATATTACACATTGTACATATATATCCCGTAAATATACAGTAGGTGTCACTTAAAACTACTAATAATATATAAATTTATAAAAGGTATGTTATTTGGTTTACAGTAACGTAAAGACAAACATTTTAACTCAGTCAATTCTTTTTTTCCTTTTGTGTTAGTTTCTGTTTTCTCTTAAATATTTTAAAGTTTTTCTCTCACAATCAACATGTTTTTAACAATGTGAAGTTAATTTTTGTGAATGAAATAAGCTGTGTTTGTAATTTCTCAATATCAATAACCAGTTGTCCCAACATTGATCGCACAGTTTATCCTTTATTACCAGTTTTTGTTACCCTTTTGAACACATAAATGCCTACATATATCTTTGTCCCTTTACTCATCCATACTTTCTTAATCACAAAAATTACTTAATAAATTGGTATCTAGTAGGACATGTTTTATTATATTTTTTAAATTTGTGAAGTTTGTGATATTATATATGTGTATATATATGCATATATATGCACTCAGATTTTATATATACTTTTGAGTCCATTTTTATGTATTATATAGTAAAACTCTTAAAAATCCCCATATCTTCCTTTTAAGAACACAGCAGTCTCCTTTCTTCCTCCTGACTGTAGAAAACTGTCTTTTATTGATTAATAAGGAAATAACATATTCTTATTAATCTTTCTAAGGAAATAATTTTTATCTTTAAGATTTTTATTGTTGGCTTTTTATTTTAATACTTTTTGTTCTTCATTATGTTTTCTTGTACCTACATTGGGTTTAAATTTCCATTAGAAAAGAAAACAATCAATCAACCTATGCTCTCCTAACAAGAGATTACTTAACAGAGACTCATACGCAGCCACAAATCCGCTAGTTTCCCACCCTTGTTACAATGTCAGATTTCCTGGGCTCCCCTCAGGCCAAACCCTGCACAGGGGCTGTGCCCCTTCCCCTCTCCTCTACTCAAGGTCATTGCTTTGACAATTCTTCCTCTTTCTGGTATCATCAGTTAATCTGTTTATTGGGAGTTTTAATCATCCTTTACACCTGCTATGTAGTTGCACTCCACAAATCCCTTCTCTTGGCACCACCGCCTCCTCCACCTACTCCTTTCTTTTAGTCTCCTGTTCATGTGATCACGCAACATGATCTGTCCATCCACACTCCCATCACCTCTTGTCCAGCGAAGTTCTCCTGAACCCCTGCAGCCAGCCTTGGTCCCCCCCCTTTTGTCAGTATCACCAGTGACCTCCGCAGTGTTAAATTTTAAAGGTATACTGTGATCTCTAAGGCAATCGTTAAAATATTTAAAAATAAATATAACTGATATATAAAAGGAGATAAAATGAAATTGTATAAGTACACAAGTAAAATCAGATAAGGCAGAAGTAGAGGATTAGTACAAAACAAAAATAGATGAACAAATACAAAACATTTACTAATATGGTAGATAGTCAAACACGTTACCAATCATCTCTTTAAACATGAATGGACCAAACACAGCAATTAAAATCCAGACGTGAACTCCCGTAAGAGTGTGGATGGGCAGTTATTGTCCGTGCCCTTTCGGAACCTACAAGAGGAGCCATGCTTGTGTTAGATGCAAGAGATCTAGGAGCTTTCAAAGTGATGAGAAAATCTGGAAAAAAAAACCTAGTTCTTGGAGAGTAAAAATAAATCTTCAGAATAAAAAGGCCAGAGAGAAGATAGGAACCACATTTTGCAGTGTCTTTATTCACTCAAAGATTTATGGAACCCATACTAATCATCAGGAACCAAATGTCCCTGTTCTTATGGAAATGCAGGAACAAATATATACAGTAGGAATAAATGCAGAAGAGAAAAATAGAGCAGGTAGGATATAGGAAGTGCCAGGTTGGAGATGGGAGTTGTTATTTTATATAAAGTGGTGAGTGTACTCTCATGCATAAGGGGATGTTTAAGCAGAAAAGTGAAGAAAGTACAGGAGATACATCACTAGGATGCTTGTGAAAAGCTGTCCCAAGGCAAAGGAATGATCAACCTGAAGGACCTGAGGTCTGAGAAGCTGGGCACTGGGGAAATGAGGACACTGTGTCTGGGTCATGGATGGAGTAGTAAGAGGTGAAGTCATGGGTCCTAGTGGGAGGGGGATCCATTGGAGGGTTTGACCTCAGAATGACTCTGTATAGCTATTTGTTTTTGTTGAACACCTACATATCAAAGAAAGTGAAGACCAGTCAGAAGTCTGATGGAAGAGTGTTGACAATGGGTGACGGGGCTGTAGCAGACTGGTGACCAAGGAAGACATGTGAAGCCCAGTGGTGTCTAGACGAAAGGCAGTTGCAGAACTTCTAAAGAGATTAATAGGAAGTAGTGATTTGATAAGGTTTTCATAAAAAACGCAGGTTGGTAGAGAGCAAGAATAAACTGAAATCTTCAAAGACTAGTTAGGGAGCTATTACACAGGTTTGGACATTTTCTATGCTCTCTTTTGTAAACTTCTAAAGTTGGACGAGAATTAGTTCATATTCATGATAGAGACTAAGCAGATACATATGTTGAAAAAAGAAGAGAGAAATTAGTGTGGGAAAGGATGGAATGGTAACCTTGCCAGACAATTTAAAGAACTGGTAAGGGATGATAATGATTTGGAATCTATGGGGTTTTAGATCATAGAAAACAATCGACCATACCATATGGCAAAACCTACAAATAAGCATTAAGCATATCTTTAAATCAGACTATTTTAATACAAAGACTGTGTTCATGGATAAAAATGCCATAATTAGAATTTTAAGTGTGTTAAAATTACTTATTAAAAGAGAAAGCCATGCTTTTTAACCCATCACAGTCATGAAGCACTATTCATTGTACTATTATTTATAATTGCTGTCTTCATTATTTTAAAGACTGGACTTTGCTAATTAGCTCTTTTTGAATACTCGGATCTTTTCTGATTCCTGTTTCCTTTTCATCTCGGGCTTGGCATAGTCTTGCTTTTATTTGTATCGACCTTTGACACTTCAATTTTCTGTTTGCTTTTTAAATCCTAGCTAATTAGAGGATTTCAAATTCCTCATGATAAAGAAGTCCTTGCACAGAGCATGTAATTAGAATATCGGATGACAAGAACTGGGATTTCAACACCCCAGGGTTGAAAGCGCAGGCCTGGGAGCAACATTCCCCCCCAGGATGTTTTGCATTTGAGCAATTAACCTCCTGATCAGGACATGGCCCACGATTCATCTCCTAACACCCCTTAGCTGGGATTATTTCAAAGTCTGCTCTTTTATCGCCTTTTATCAGATGTGGTGAACCCTTAGGTCAAAGTAAAAAGGCCTAGAGAGAAAGTCTCATCATCTTGTAGAAATGATCATAGTGCCTTTTATTAGAAATGCATCACTGAATGCTTCCAAATTGTCTTTTGCCCTGCATAAAATTGCCATGCTCATGTTTCATTATAATGCTACAGTTATTTTCTCGGCAAATTACAGCACTTTCTTCATACATGCAGTTGCACACATATGTGTGTGTATACACACACACACACACACACACACTTAGAAGAGTCACAGAAATTATCAAAGAAGAATTAAGATGTAAGCGTTGAGCTAAGACAGAAAGGGCTATCTAGAAACTCTTGCCACAGAATCATAGCAGGGTCTTTCTATTCTTCCTTCAAGCGTTCATTCTATTTCTACTTAACAAGTGGCCCCTCTGTGATAGGCACTGTCATTTATGTTGCGGATGCAATTGTGGTAAACAATGAGTGGATCTTGCCTGCAACACATACACAGAACCCAGGCAGGGTGTAGTGGTGTGCACATGAAGTCCCAGCTACTTGGAGAGGCTGAGGCAGGAGGATCGATTAAGCTCAGGCATTTGAAACCAGCCAGAGCAGAATAGTGAGACCCTGTCTCAAAACAAACAGACAAGGAAATATAGAAAATGGATGAGAAATAGACATAAAGTGTATCACCGCCTATGGAATTCCAAAAGTGGTAGTATATAAACAGCGGTAGCATAGTAAAGCCATCTGCATCTGCTTGAAGACCCAGGAAGGACTTCAGAGAAGAAGAAATGTGCCGCTGGACAGACAAGTAGGAGCTGGCATGTGTGGTAGGGAGAGACTCACAGGGAGAGGAGATTCCACACATGTGGGAATGCAGAGTCAGGAGAGAACATGCTAGAACCCGGCCTCATTCTGCATGGTCAGACTGAAGGGCACATGATCAAGAGAGATGAGTCTAAGTGTTAATGAAGCAAAAATATGTGGTTCCTCCTTGACACAGATGCCCAAAAAGAAACATCATGTTTAGAGGAACATCCATACTGTTTTCAAAGTGGCCATACTAATTCACATTCCCATGAATATTGTCAAAGGGTTCTCTTTTCTGCACACCCTCACCAATACTTGTTGTTTTCCATCTTTTGTATAATAACCAATCTAACACTAGTCAGGTGATAGTTCATTGTGGTTTTAATTGACATTTCTGATAATTTGAGATGCTGACCATTTTTTCATATACTTAAGTGTCCATCCATATGGATGAGTAGATTTGAAATATGTGGTGTATACAGGCAATGAAATACTATTCAGCCACAAAAAGAAGGAAATCCTGTTATTTGCAATGACATGTATGAACCTAGATGACAGTATATTAAGTGACATGAGCCAGGAACAGAGAGATTAATACCTATGATCTCACTTATACATGGAATCCAAAAACGTTGAACTCAAGGAAGTAGAAAGAAGGTGGACAGCAGCGTAGAAGAGGAAAGAGGAAAGAGGTGCATTGGTCAGCAGGTACAAAGTTACAGTTAGATAGGAGGGATAAGTTCTAGTGTTCTATTGGACAGTAAGGGGCTATAATTAATAATGTAATACATATTACAAAATAGATAGGAGAGAGGATTTTGAGTATTCTCATTACAAAAAAAGAAAAAGAAAAAATGAGCCAGGTGTCATGGCGCACATCTTTAATCTATGTACTTGGGAGGCTGAGACAGGAGAATTTCAGGTTCACAGCTGGCCTCAGCAACTTAGCAAGATCTTGAACAACTCAGAAAGACCCTGTTTCAAAATAAACAAGAAAATAGGGCTGGGGGTGTAGCTCTAAGTAGAATGCCTCTGGGTTCAATACTCAGTACCATACACACACAAAAAAAGAAGAAAAATATTTAATGTGATAGCTATTCTAATTACCCTTCTGTTGTAATTACACAACGTATGCATGTATCCAAAAAGCATATTGTACCCTCTAAATATGCATAGTTTTGTAAGTCAATAAATTTCTTAAAAAATTACCCTATAGACAATGGAGAACCATGAGAAATCTGCACAATTAGACATGGTAAGTAAGTCTCATTTAATGAGATTATTTTGCCATCAGTAAGAGGGCTAATTGAGAAGGGCTGGGGCTAGTCAGAAAACCACTGAGTCTAGAAGGAGAAGATGAGACTGAATGGTGACAGGGGAGAGGCAGAACACACGAGAGACCCTTAGGGTGAAGATGACAAAAGTACTTGGTGACTGAGTTTCTGAGTAGGGAGAGTATACAATGGGGGAGATATAAAATACCAAGGCCCATACAAGGCGTGGTGGCGCACGCCTGTAATCCCAGTACTTTGGGAGGCGGAGACCGGAGGATCCGGGTTCACGGCCAGCCTCGGCGCTTGCTCTCTCTCTCTCTCTCTCTCTCTCTCCCCCGTCTCTCTCTCTCTCTCTACCTAGTGAGGCCCTCCGCAGCTTTGTGAGACCCGGTTTCAAAATAAAGGACAAAAAATAGGGCTGGGGGTGTAGCGCGGAGGTAGAACACCCCTGGGTTCAATCCCCGGTACCGCAAAAAAAAAAAAAAAATACCAAGGCCCAAACTGTTCTGTTACCAAATGATGTGACTTTGGTCATGTGACATCACTCCTTGAAGCTCATCTCTAAGTGGAGATGATGCTAGCACCTTCCTGGTGGGATGTTGTGAGGATTTGATGAAGACTGTGCACACCACTTGAACTGCAAGGTACAGGGCAAACACTGAGTAAGTATCTGTTGGTATTATTTAATGGATATCTTGAAATTATCATGATTTTGAGGCAATCAATGAAATGTCTGCTATTGGATAAATTATGGGCTATAGAGAGCCTATCATTTTCAGCACAAATTTAGAAATTTTCATTCAAAATAGACTAGGTGAGCATGCAATTTTAAAGAATGCCAAAATTTAAGGGAGGAAACAGAGAATGTGGCGTCCATAGAAAGAGTCATGTTGGCTGGGAGTGCAGGAGCTGACTGGGTGCAGAATTCAGCTGCTGAGGTGTGGCTGTGGTATGGACCTCAAACTTTCCTGTGTTAGAAATTTTTTCCTTAGTATGGCCATACTGGGAAGCGGTGGACCTTTAAGAGGTGGGGCCTAGTGAGAGGCGGTAGGTCATCGGATGCACTGCTCTCAGAGGACCAATTCTCTTCTTGTGGAGTGAGTCAGTTCTCATGAGAGGGGCGTCTCACAAAAGAGCAAGCCTGACCACTGAACCTCCCAGCATTCCCATCACACTGGCTCCTGCCACTGTGATGCCTGCCATCCACCATGAGGCCCTCGCCAGAGCCAAGTGTCACCATAAGGCCACCTGACCTTGCTCTTTCAGCTTCCAAGACTGTAAGCTAAATAAGACCTCTTCTTTACAAAAGTACTCAGCCTCTGGTATTTTGTTATAACAGCAGAAAGCAGGCTAATGCATCAGGTAACTTAAGATGGATACCGTAGACTGTGTGGTAAAGGGGCAGGAATCCAGACTGAAAATTTTCTGTATCTGCTATGTATTAACATGTGAACTCTGATCTTAGTGACTAAAAACAAATGAAAACAAAACCAAGCATTTCATTTGCCTAAACTTGGCATGCGTCCCATATAGCCTGTGCCAAGTTGAGCATTGCTTTGGTTTCTCCTGGAATCACTCTTCGAGGTTCACTCTCTAACACCTCGGAAAGCAATAAAGTATGCTTGTGGAGATAGTGGCAAATAGTATTCACTAAGAGTCTGAAAATGATTACTATTCTATTAAAAATTAACTAATGACTCTACTGGATTTTCAAATTCTTCAGAATGAAGGTGTACACATCACCTAACCTTAGAATTAACTTGAACTCAATAATATAATTCGGCATAGCCAGCACCAATATCTCTTTTGCATAATACAAGTGGGCTAATGGTGTTAGACCCAATACCCAAAGTAAGACGGAAGTGATTCATCCAAGTTCTGTCAATCAGTGTCAAATTCCTATTAGATATTAGGCACCAGGCATCTTTAGGAGTGGCCATGTAAACAATGGATAGTCTTACATAAAATGATATAAAAGACCAAGTCACCATATTCTTAAAATTGGATGCAATGTGGTGCGCCTGCTGGAAGCAAGCCACAACTCACAGACCCATAGACGCAAGTGCTTGAAATTTCAGAGAATTATGAGATAATGAGGTCATTGCAGTTCCCAAAGACATACTGAAAATGCATCTATCATTGCCAGCTCATATCCCAAGGGTTTATGCCATTGATGAAGTCACAGACCAGCATTTGTTATGAATAAACACAGGACACAATAGCAAAACAAAACTCCATGATTCTCACACACTTGGTCCCTTGCCATTACCAATAATACTGGCCTCCAGCCCACACGTCTGAAGCCTAACAGTTTTTCTGCTTCTTCTTTTTTTATATACTTTTATCGGTGCATTGTAAACATACATCATACTAAGGTATAGAGTGATGGAAATATACATGCATACAAACAACACTTGGTGCGTTTTCCTCCAGATCCCACCCCACTATTTTCCCCTTCCTGTATATGTCGTTGAGATTGGCATTGATAATTTCACATATGCACACAGCATCATTCCAACTGTTACCCGCATTTATGTCTCTCTCCCCCTCCCTTAAACCCCCTCCATCACTCCATTGGAGTCTCTGCTCCTTTATATGAGGTCTCTTTTGCTAATCAATTTCTCTCTAGTCCCCACATATGAAAGAAAATATAAAATTATTCACTTTCTGAGGCTAGCTAATCTTAATTAGCATAATATTTTCAAGTTTGATCTATTTTCCTGCACATGACATAATTTTGTTCTTCTTTATGGCTGAGTAAAATTCCATTGTGTGTATATACCACAGTTTGGTGACCTATTCATCTCCTGACAGACACCTAGGCTGGTTCCATAGTTTGGCCATCATGAATTGCGCTGCTATAAACACGTAAGTGAATATATCCTTATGGTAATCTGCTTCTTTAAAATGACTCCAAAGACTGGCTGTCTCTGGCCACAATACTATAATCCAAAGGTTTTATCACCTCTTCCATCATCAAAAGTTATCTCTCACCTCAGGACTCTGCTAGTTCGTCTTATTAATTTAGCCAAAGCCTTCATGGTTTATTTAGGCTTAATTTGTTATCTCTGCCAGTTATCATGTTCTTGCTCACTGGGGATTTATTGGCTGAAGTCACTGAATGAGCAATTCAAGTCTTGCATGGAGCGCAGGCAGAGAACCAGAGGAAAACATTTAGGGAAGCAGGTGAAATTAGGGTTTGGCTAAACTCACACTGTATTTGTGACTGCGTAGCCTGTGCAGGTTCAAAACCCAGGTGTGAAATGCTTTCCTCTGAGAGCTGTACCTGATGGAGACAGAATCCTCAGACTGACAGCATTTCACCACTTGGCTAGTGTCTTCAGCTTGAAATTCAGCAATTTCAAGAATGATGCATAAGCCCAGAGGTTTTTTTTCTTAAATGTCTTGATATGAATCGTTGACAAGTCATAGACTTCTTTATGCTGGGAAAGGGCCAGGCGGAGGTAATTGAGATGCAAATTATAAGTAAAAACAGTCACATAAAGAGGAGGTGCATTTGCAATTCCATAACAATCCAACGTACAGTTATAAATTTTCAAGTGAAATCAGGAGCTTCCAATTAACTGCTGCTCCTGTATGGTGGACCAAGCATGGCTGATTGCTTTATTATCTCCCTCCTGAGAGTGCGCCAGATGTTAGAAACAACGTGACAGAAGCGTGCCAGTTTGGGCTGTTGCCACTGAATTAATAGGAAGCAACAAGAGATGAACTACCAAGAAATGACTTCAACATTTCTCAGGACCATAAATTTGAGATTTCCATTACCTGCTGCTCTTTGTTTAATTCCCTTTGTAAGCCTATCAGGTACTTAATTTTCTCAGTATCTGATATATCGAAAATACTCTTCCCTGATCTGATAATCTCATTAAATGCCATATGGATGAGACTTGTGCTAGGCATGTATAGATTCACAGCAGTGAAGTAGCATTCTATCTTAAGGTCAGTGAATGTTTCCTGTGAAGGGCCAGAGAGACAGTAAGAGTTTCGTTCTCTGGGCCATGTAGTCTCTGTCACAACTACTCGATTTTGTCATCACAGTGTTCAGGTGGCACAGAACACACATGAGTGGATGAGTATGGCTGTGTTCTAAGAACAGTTTAATTACAAAAAAGTCAGTGGGCTGGATTTGTACAGCGGACCATAGTTTATGGATTCCCCCTTCTACATCATCTGCATATGATCTTCTCCATTCACTATCTTCTACATTGCTTTGAACATGGGTATTACTTAATATTTGTTGTAGGTTGGATGACTCAAAGAAGGGAATTAAAACAATTTTTAATTAATGATAATATATCCAAAACTTTGATTGTATTTCCCTATGATGATGATGTACTATAATCTATTTAACTAAACTCTTATTTGGCACCTTGCTTGTTTTTATTTTTTTCAGTAATGTAAACAATGGTGAGATTAAAAATAAAGTTAATGATATGTGATATATTCAGCAAACTCTTATCAGGAAACAGTTTGATAACCATTCCTTCTTTTCCCTTATAATGTGAACAAATATCAAAATGCTCTTTCTGAGATATTGTCTTAAAATAACTTTTTGCTTTTTAGGAGAAGATCATGAAGAATGCATAGCTTGTAATCAAGTACTACTTAAAAGATAATTTGTAATTCCAGAGTCTCAGGAATTAACACCATTTAAATATTTTTCTGTGTTCTTTTATGTAGAAAATTAAATGACAAAGCAGTACAAAAATATTTTTAAAACATAAGTATATTGGGAGAAATCCTTCTAGATTTAATAATGAAATGCCTAATATTAGTAATTATAAATAATGACATTTGGTTTACCAATGTTTTAAAATGCTTTTAAATGAGATTTTAACTTAGTTGACTTTATTTCTTTATCTTAATGCTTGGATATTTTTTAATAATGTTGGGGTAACAACTTCATTGATTTACATGGCCTGCACAATTATAACCATGACATGATGCTATGGTTTTTAGCTGCAATGTTCCCTAAAGTCTCATGTGTATAGAGGAGGGGCTTTAGACAATGACTGGATCAGTAGGGCTCTGACTTCATTGATGCATTAATCAATTTGATGATTGATTCACTGAGAACTGAATGAACTACTGGGGATGAGACCCAGTTGGAGGAGGTGGGTCACTGGAGGCATGCCCTGGAAGGGTTTATCTTCTCCCCAGCCTCTCTCTTCCTCTCTACTATCTGTTTGCCATGAGCTGAGCAGCTTTCCTTGACCACACCCTCCTCCATGGTATTCAGCCTCACTTCAGGCCCAAAGCTATGGAGTTGGCCAGCGATGGACTGAACCCTCTGAAACCATAAGTCAGCATAAATTTTTCCTCCTCTAAGTTGTTATTCTCAGGCATATGTCATGGTGACAAAAAAGCTGGCTAACACCCATGATAAATATGTGTCCAGTTACAGTGCTGTAATTTTAATGATAGATCTTCTAGCCCTTAGATACCACACCAGTTCTTGAGATTCAAGGGATACATAATGCCTTGTGAAATTGGTGGCATCCATTAAAGATTCATGGAGTCCAATCTTCCAGTAAGGTCTCTGAGTCTCCGTGTATGGATCTGGACTGGGACAATTTTTCATACTGACTTTGTTGTTTCTACCGTGTTGCACAAATGTTCTGTGCATTTCAATTTCCTCATGTGGTTTCTAGTAAGGGATGCCAGTCTTACACTTGTCTATACTGACTACCCTTCAAAGCTACTTCAAGTAGCTAGTCATGACATGCTATTCTATTTTTTTTTCTTTTTTTTGTGGTACTGGGGAATGAACTCAGGGACATTCCTCCTCTGAGCTATAACCCCAGCCCTTTTTATTTTTTTATTTTGAAACAGGGTCTCACTAAGTAGCTGAGACTAGTCTTGAACCTGTGATCCTCCTGTCTCAGCCTCCCAAGCAGTGGGATTACAGGCATGCACCACCATACCTGGCTCCTGTTGTGCTATTAACCTTGACTTCTTTCATGTCCACTAGACCATCTCTCTCTGCTCTGAGCTGTAAAGCACATTCTTCAATTCATGGCAGAGTTCTGATCACATCTTGATGTTGTTACTTACATAAGTATGCCAAGATTGAAGGATCTGAGGCTTTACCTATTTAGAAGCTAACAGCTTAGCCTTCCACTGTTCCATGGATATTGGCAGAAGACATGAGACTCCCATGTCAGGCAAAGAATGTTAACTCACTGTGTGGGGGTAGCCAAAGTATGAGCATTTGTGTTTATACTTCAGTCCCCGGTGTCTTCAGGGCATTATAAAGAGAACCTGGTGATGTGGCACACACACAGGAAAGGAGCCCTGGGTTTAGGAACCTGAATCTTTCCCAAAGAGTGGAGAACATAACTGACCTTTGTCACAGAGAAAGATACCTGTATCATACTGGGACAGTTACCGTCAGGCTTCCCACCTGCTCCAAGAGAGACATTAGCCCTATCTAGCGTCTATGGTGTTCACTCCCAAATATAGTGGAGCTCACAGTCCAAGAAAAGGTACTCTGCGTTTCTACCCACATGATCCACTTAAAGATGAAAGATCAATCAGGATTGTTTCCCAACAAATGACTTTCTGTTCTTTCTTTCCACTTATGTGGTTGTCATTGTTGGTGTTCCCTTGGAGAAAGATCCTGAGATGAGGATTCACGTGCAGGGAATTTGAGGGAGGTGATGCCAGGAAGCACCAGCAGAGAAGTAAGAAAGAGAGAAAAGGAACAGAGGAAAGTCAATAAAAGTGAGATATCAAACCATCTACCAGAGTAGGTAATGAGAAATTAATGATTCTAGAAAATATGGGAGACTGTGAATAAAAAATTAAAAAACACTGATTTATCCCCCTCAGGGAGAAGGTGAGATATTTATACAGCAACCCCCCTTTAGTCATAATGTCATGATTTGAGAATTGGTCCTGGGATATGATAACGTCTCAGAGTTTCTGGCTGGTGTATTCTGAGGTAAAATAGAATCACAAAGAAAAAAAAAAAAAACAATACAATGCTCCGGCTGCAGGAAAGAGGGCTGTTATGCACTGTGCACAAAAATGGTAGGACTTAGAGTGATATGTGTAAGCCGGCTGTTATGCACTGTGCACAAAAATGGTAGGACTTAGAGTGATATGTGTAAGCCATGGTCAATATCTACTACAAGAGCAGAAGTCATGTTCTTTTTAAATCATTAAAATTGAGTATATTGGCATTCAACAATTTTTCTTCTCATTGAGTGAAAGAGAAATAATTTGAAATGTGTCTTGAGAAATAGAATGTCAATAGGCCAAAATGGAGGATAAAAACATATTTTATCGCTGGAAAAAATACTCAACAAATAAGTGTCATACCTAATTTTTTTACGGAATTAGAAATAATTGAGATATGTAATTTTGTTAGTTCACTTCAGGGACACAGGGAAAAAAAATGTCCCTAATAACTCAGGAAATCGTTGGTCAGTTTGGCAGACACTAGTGAAAACTCGCTCTTCTTTTAAAACATGTTCTGTTGTATTATCTGCATGTAGACATGAATTCAATGAGGTATACTAATGATAAGCCCTAATTCATTTGTACATATCATATTTAATACGAAGTCTTTTGCCTCTTATCGTCATTCAGTCTGTACATCGGAAAAAGTAAAATATTTTAAGAAAATATTACTTTTGAATAAAGTTATGTATTCCAAATAAAATAATTTCATTCTCAATATATATAGACTGTACTCTGAGGCTTCTGTGGAGATCAAAACTAGCTCTGATCTTGACAACATAAAACTGTAAGGTTGTCCTTACTCTTCCTGGCTTAGAAGAGTCTCTGGGCAGATTTTGCCAAATTGACGAGGAGCTTCATGTGTTAAAGTGTACTCCTCAGTTCAAACGTTGATAAAATTATTGGTTCCACTGAATTTCCTTTGATTCTTCTTTTGGATGTTATAGAAATGTGCTTAAATCCTGAATCCTGCCAGTGAGCCTTACAATAGCTCGCCTTTTTTGTAAACGTCAATTGGGATTGCATGTCTTCAGCCATATTTACTTTGTTGTTATTCTTCTTATTATTATTATTACCATTTGCAAACTTTTTTGTGGTACTGGGGACTGAACCCAGGAGCAATCTATCTCTGAGCTACACCCCCAGCCCCATTTTATTTTATTTTATTTTATTTTTTGCGGTACCGGGGATTGAACGCAGGGGCGTTCTACCTCCGCGCTACACCCCCGGACATATTTTTTTTATACTTTATTTTGAAACTGGGTCTCACGAAGTTGCGGAGGGCCTCACTAGGTAGAGAGAGAGAGAGAGAGAGAGAGGAGAGAGCTGAGGCTGGCCGCGAACCCAGATCTTCCCGTCTCTGCCTCCCAAAGTACTGGGATTACAAGCGTGCACCACCACGCCCGGCTCCATTTTATTTTTTATTTTGAAACAGAATCTCACTAAGTTGAGAAAAGTCTCACTAAGTTGCTGAGGCTGGTCTGACACCCTATACTCCTATAAGATATAAAATGTGCAATGCACTAAATAAAAAAAAATTTAAATATAACTTTTGCGGTACTGGGGATTGAACCCAGGGGGGTTCTACCACTAAACTACACCCCCAGACCTTTTTATTTTGAAATAGGATAGCATCTTGCTATGTTATACTTGACCATACTGAATACTCTTCAAAGCCTACTTCAAGTATCTAATCATGACATGCTGTTCTTCTTTTTTTTTTTTTTTTCTTTTTGTGATACTGGGGATTGAGTCCAGGGGCATTCTACCTCTGAGCTATAGCACCAGCCATTTTTATTATTTATTTATTTATTTATTTATTTATTTATTAAACAAGGTCTAAGTTGCTAAGGCTAGTCTCAAAACTGTGATCCTCCTGTCTCAGCCTCCTAAGCACTGGGATTACAGGGATGCACCACAGTACCTGGACCATATTTAATTATTAAAAAATTTTCAGGTACCAGCATTAAGGACATGCTTATAGATATATAAACTGTTTAATATTTATAAATATTTATTGCTATATCCTTCTTCATGGAAACAATACAATTATTTTAATTATCAATAAACGAAAGAAAATAATCAGTATATCTGACCATTATTAAGGATACATCATAGCAAGTCTAATATCTTTATGTATTTTATATCAATAAAATTTATTTTTTATTTTAAAATTCATAATTAAAAATATTTTAAAGATGAGAAAGGCATAACAGAATAGTCTATAAAATTATGAAATTTGCCTGTTTTCAGGAAAGAATAAGCCAAGGCATGTGGTAAAAGGGAGCCCTGTGGCTTCCTGTTATACATCCAGGAAATTTGAGAAATTCCTCAGAGTGCAATATACTACCTGTGGAATCTAGACAATGGGAAAAGCCGGCATTAAATTTAGACATAATGAGCCGGGCGTGGTGGCGCACGCTTGTAATCCCAGTACTTTGGGAGGCGGAGACCGGAGGATCCGGGTTCGCGGCCAGCCTCAGCTCGCTCTCTCTCTCTCTCTCTCTCTCCCTCCCTCCCTCCCTCCCTCTCTCCTTAGTGAGGCCCTCCGCAACTTCGTGAGACCCGGTTTCAAAATAAAGTATAAAAAAAATATGTCCGGGGGTGTAGCGCGGAGATAGAACGCCCCTGCATTCAATCCCCAGTACCTCAAAAAAAAAAAAAATGCTTAATATTGAGTCAAGGGACACGAGTCACCTGATGGAAGGAAACTTTTTCCAGAACCTCACATTATGTCTACATAATTTTTATATACAATAAAAATGCATAAGTACTCACCCATTGAATGTGGTTGGACATTGAGGTGTGCAGCTTCTACATCATTCACCAAGTAAGAAATTGCTCACCCTGCCTTCCAGTCTGCTAGGCCAGTATCCGTAGGAGCAGAAAAATGAGCTCAAGCAAGCACCCTAGAGATGGCGGAGCATTAGGAAGAATCTGGCTTCATGAGGCAGAAGCCCCAGTGTCAGACTGGACCACTCACCATCAGGCTGCTACTTAATCCCTCATTTGGGTTTTTACTTGTTTTGCTTTGTTCCATATCAAAATTCATCACTTTTTAAATTTTGTTTTTATTCATTTATATTTTTCATTTATTTTTATTTTTTTGGCGGTACCAGGGATGAAACCCAGGGGCATTCTACCTCCGAGCTACACCCCCAGCCCTATTTTTTATTCTTTATTTCGAAACAGGGTCTCACGAAGTTGTGGAGGGCCTCACTAAGTAGCCAAGGCTGGCCGCGAACCCGGATCCTCCCATCTCAGCCCCCCAAGTACTGGGTTACAAGCGTGCGCCACCACGCCTGGCTTATTCATTTTTTTTTAGTGTGTGTGTGTGTGTGTGTGT
>PVJS01000606.1:45000-122311 GCA_004027185.1 Glis glis | reverse complement strand
ATGTCCTTTTCTCCTGGGTGCGGAGGAAAGCTAAGCAAGGGCCCCAAGGTACGCTGAGGTAGTGAGGCCTTGCAAGCGCCATCTGCAGGGCGAGAGGGAGTCAGGGAGGCTCCAAGGGGCTCTGACCGCAGGAGAAGCATGCTACCATGGAAGGAACAGCGTGTGCGAGACCTGAGGTAGGGAGTCACGGAGCACGGTGAGTGTCGCTCGCTCGTGGACGAAGACGTGGCTGGGGGAGTACATAGTACACACAGCTCCCAGAATCCTATCCTATTCTACCATCATCATCTCCTCCTCCACCCCTTCCCCCTCCCCCCCCTCGTGTGTGGTGGCACTGAGACTGAATCCAGGGGCATTCTACCTCCGAGCTACACCCCCAGCCCTTTTTATTTTGAAATGGGGTCTCACTAGGTTGCTAAGAGTCTCACTAAGTTGCTGGGGCTGGCCTCGAACCTGCGATCCTCCTGTTTCAGTCTCTCAAGTACAGCCACCAGCCACCACACCTGGCTCCCAGAGTCTTTTTTTTGGAAGGGGGTGCTGGGAATTGAACCCAGAGACATTCTACCTCCAAGTTACACCCCCAGCCCAACTTTATTTCTTATTTGGAGACAGGGTCTCACTAGGTTGCTGAGGGCCTCTCTAAGTTGCTGAGGCTAGTCTTGAACCTGCGATCCTCCTGTGTCAGCCTCCTGAGTACTGGAATTACAAGTGTGCGCCACCACACCGGCTTCTTCCCGGAGTCTTCTTTATCCTCTGCCTTGAGCCTCCTGTCCCTAAAGCTTCGTAATGGTTTCCCCATCCATCACCCTTCACTTTAAGCTTCAAAGGGCCACCTCCCGACGGCCCCCAGATCACCTCCACCCTCCTCAGGCTCCTCCAGGGGTCTCTGAAGAAAGCATTTGTCAAGAGTCTAAAGCAAATAGTTTTGACGTGCGGTTCTGTACCGTACGGGAGGCTATAATGAAGTCCAGCCCGGTTTACATGACTCCAAATGGTTCCGTTTAAACGCCCCGCCTGTATTTACACATCCCCACCGCTCCCGTTGGCTGTTTATCTTCCAGGGCCCTCCGCTAGACTGGAGTCTTGGCCTCTCTGTAACTCCATCCCTAACTCTTCCCACTCCGGGGCCTCTCATTTACATTTTTCTTTAGGAAATGTAAATATTTATTTACAGTATTAGCTCGTACGCTTGCGCTGCTCTATACGTTATGGGGTAAACAGAGTGCGGGATGGGTTCTGCTACTGAATTTTCCATAAACTGGTGGTGACCTTAGTCAAGTCATTCAACCTCACTGAGACCAAGACATCTCTTTGTAAAATGAGATGTTTCTCGTTTTTATTTTGTCCTGTTTTAGCTAGCAGATCTGTGTCCAGGATTTCTCGTAAAATCTCTACCTCTTGCATCTTTGTCTTTAGCCACTTGTCTTTCAGAACATTATTGTGGGTGAGACTGATGACGGACTTTCTGTATAATTTTATTTGCGGTACTGGAGATTGAACCAGGGGCATTCTACTTCTGAGCTAAACCCCCAGCCCTATCTTATTCTTTATTTTGAAACAGGGTCTCACTAAGTTGCTGAGAGCCTCACTAAGTTGCTGAGGCTGTCCTTGAACCTGTGATCCTCTTGTCTCAGCCCCCCAAGTACTGGCGTTACAAGTGTGCGCCACCATGCCCAGCTTATTTGCTTTTGAGGAGTAGTGCACACAGAACAGTACTGAACAAAGGAGAATAGATCATACTATAGTGCTTGGGTTTAAGCTCACATACATGAAGAATAGAAAAATTCTAGCAGCAGGCCTGAAATTCCCACTGACTGCTTCTCAAACTGGGGTGTAGGTACCCACAGTTGTGTCAGCAAGTACAGGAAGCCCTTCCTTCTCGAACAACAATTCCACTCAAAGATTTGAGGAGGAGAAATTTCCCCTCAAATATACTTCGTATATTTGTATTAAACAAACATGGATATATTATGAATAGAAGATTAGAATCATAAGACATCTTCATATAAAACGGGAACCCTGAGCCGGGCACAGTGGCACACACCTGTAATCCCAGTACTGGGAGGCTGAGACAGGAGGTTCGCAGAATTGAGGCTGGCCTCAGCAACTTAGTGAGACCCTGTTTTAAAAAATAATAATAATAATAAAGGGTTGTTGTAGGTGGTGGTGTAGCTTGGAGGTAGAATGCCCCTGGGTCCAATCTCAAGTAAAAAAATAATAATAATAAAGTGTCAAGAAAGGGCTGGAGGGGTAGCTCAGTGGTAAAAACAAAACAAACAAACAAAAAACCCCTGGGTTCAATATCTGGTACCACAAAAAATAAAATAAAATAAATAAAAAGGGGACCCCGGACTGGACTGCTTTAGGTGAACTTCAGCGTGAGCGGAAGCAGGGCTCTCCTGGGCTGCTTGAGGAAGACTGCCTTACGGGTTTTCTGAGGTCTGCACTTTAATAGGGTGAAGGTGTTAGGTTACCAAGGAGGAACATTCCTGCTAAATAATAGACATATGTAGAAAATCCAGTTTCGCCCATTAGGGGAGTTTAGAGGGTCCCGAGGTTGAGGGAAGGCCAGGCTGAACCAAGACCGGTCTGAAAAGCCCGCTCAAGGTCCGCAGCCCTCCTCGTGACCCTGGCCACAGGCTGGGCTGGGACGGTGCAGACCCCTGACAGCGGGCTCACCCTTTCTCTGACCTGTTTGCACCCCAGCCCTTTGGCTGCCTGTCCTTCTATGCCGGTTCTATGTTCTTGTGTGTAGAGAGTTTCTCAGGCAGGTGGTGTGAATTAAGAAAAAGCATTTGATCAAGGGCCAAAACTTTTCTCACCTTGTAACTTTCGGTTACTCCCTGAAATCTCTCCGACCCCATGTGTTCACCCAGGAAATGTCCAGTATGACACCTGCTTTGCCCGCTGACTAGCGAGCGCTGTGTGCAGAGCGTATGGTTTACAATGTAAAAGCACCGAGTCAATTATTAAACTCAAATCAGTCATTAACTAAGAGCCCGGAGGGAAGGAGGGCGTATCGCGCACATTATCGGTCCATTCCCCCAACGTCTGGCCTTTGCCTGGTTGATTCTGATAACCATTAATGATAAAAACCATGAAGCGCTGGACCTCGCCTGACCCTAGGAAAGCTCCGGTTTTGTGTTTCTCTGCTGTCCCTAACGCTTTCTCCCCTTCTGGCTGCAGTCTCCCACAGCCACCACGTGCGTCTACACCACCATTTCTTCCCACTGAGAGCACGGATATTAAGAGGACTCTCCAGCAGGGGCGTGGTGGCACGTGCCTGTAACCCCAGTTACTAGGGAGGCTGAGGCAGGAGGCTCCAGCCTGGGTGTCTTAGGGAGACCCTGTCTCAAAATAAATAGGGCTGGGGATATAGCTCAGTGGTAGAGCACCTGTGGGTCCAAACCTCAGTACTGCAGAAAGAAAAAGACAGCCGATGTCATGGATACAATGAATTGCTGGGGAATTTCAGGCATCCGTAGAGAGATTTATAACAATGCCATTTTTGTGGCAGAAACAAACTGGTCTTATTCTGGAAACTTTCTCCCAGACATTAAAATGCCCAAACAGAATTCTCTATATATTTTGGGGGGTATCAAATATAGAACTCATGGGTGTTCTACCTCCACGCTATACACCCAGCACTTTTTATTTTGAAATAGGATCTTGCTAAGTTATTGAGGCTGGCCTTGAACCTGTGATCCTCCTGTCTCAGCCTCGCAAGTACTGGGATTATAGGCATGCACCACCATGCCTAGCAAGAATTCTGGACTTTTTATTACTTTTTTATTATTTATTTACTTATTTATTGGTACTGGGGATTGAACCCAGGGGCATTCTATCTCTGAGCTACACCCTCAGCCCTATTTTATTTTTATTTTGAAACAGGGTCTCACTATGTTGTGGAGGGCCTCACTAAGTTGCTGAGGCTGGCCACGAAACTGTGATCCTCCTGTCTCAGCCTCCCAAATACTGGGATTACAAGCGTGCACCACCAAGCCTGACTAGACATTTTTTTTTAAGAGAAATCAAGCTGGGTGTGGTGGTGTATAGCTGTGGTACTGGGTTCAATCCCCAGTACCACCAAAATAAATAAACAAATAAAAGAGAAATCAACTGGCCGGGCATGGTGGTGCACACCTGTAATCCCAGTACTTGGGAGGCTGAGACAGGAAGATCGAAGGTTGGAGGCCAGTCTCAGCAATTTGGGAAGACTCTCAGCAACTTAGACCCTGTTTCAAAATAAAAAGGGCTGGGGGTAGCTCAGAGGTAGAATGCCCCTGGGTTCAATCCATGGCACCACAAACAAACAAACAACGAAAACTCTGCCTTGTGCAAGAAACATCCATATAAACAACACAAGAATTATAATAACTTGGTGAAGGTAGAGTTTGTTATAGGTGATACTTTTATTTACTTATTTATTTGTTTTTTGTGGTACTGGGGACTGAACTTGGAGGCGCTCTACCACTTAGCTACATTCCCCAGCCGTTCTTGCTATTTTGGGGGGAGGGGGTGCTGGGAAATGAACTTAAGGGCCTTCTATTTCGGAGCTATATCCCAGCTCTTTTTTTATGTTTTATTTTGAAACAGGGTCTCCCTAGGTTGCTGAAAGTCTCACTAGGTTGCTGCTACTGGCTGCAAATCTCCGATCCTCCTGTCTCAGCCTCCCAAGTACTGGGATTACAGGCGTGCAGCACTGCACCTGGCTCCTTCTTACTTTTTTATTTTGTGACAGTTGCCCAGACGGCCTTCAAATTTGAGATCATTCTGCCTCAGCCTCCTAGCTGATTTTACAAGGCATACACCACCACGATGGTAGCGTATTTATTCATTAAAAAAAAAAAACTGTTGTAGTAGCCTGGCATGGTGGTGCACACCTGTAATGCCAGTACTTGGGAGGCTGAGACAGGAGGATCACAGGTTTGAGGGCAGCCTCAGCAATTCAGGGAGACTTTCAGCAACCTAGTGAGACAGACCCTGTTTCAAATTAAAATATAAAAAAGGCTGGGGATGTAGCTCGGGGGTAGAATGCCCCTAGGTTCAATCCCCAATACCACCAAAAAACCCGAAAACACAAAACAAGAAGATGTTTGTAGTAAGAAATGAAGGTGGACTAATGGAGGGGGTGGGAAAGCATGGGGTGGAGCTTCCTTTTCAATTGCTCTCCAAAAGAGCAGGGCTGGAGGGTGGGGTGGGATGGGGGAATCTCCAAGGTCCTCAGATCACTCCAGAGGTGACTCATAATAAGGGCAGTGACTCAGAGCCACTGAGCAAGAGGGCCAATCACAGGTCACAGGTGAGCCCCGGCTAGGAATCCAGCAGGAAGACCCTGAATCGGTCAACCTGACTCCATTTTATTTATTTATTTATTTATTTATTTATTTATTTATGTACTTACCCACTTATTTATTTATTGGTACTGGGGATTGAACCCAGGGACATTCTACCTCCGAGCTACACCCCCAGGCATTTTAATTTTTTTGTTTTGAAACAAGGTCTCCCTAGGTTGCAGAGGCTGTGCTCGAACCTGCGATCCTCCAGTCTCAGACTCCCAAACATTGGGATTACAGGCATACATCACTACGCTGGGTTCCCTGGCTCCCGATTTTTAAAGCTCCGCCGCTGACCAGTCCCGAGCCAAGATTCTTATTTAACGCCTCCGTGGAATAGGAGAAAGGCCCTGTGCTGCAGGAACAGCCCTCCAGGTGCAGTTTCGTGTACCTCTGGCCATATGCACCCACTAGCCCGGTGTGGTGGCGCACGATTGTAATCCCAGTATTTGGGAGGCTGAAACAGGAGGATCGCAGGTTCGAAGCCAGCCCCTGCGACTTAAGCCCTCCTCAACTTAGCGAGACTCTGTTTTGAAATAAAAAATAAAATAGGGCTGGGGGTATAGCTCAGAGGTAGAATGCGCCAGGGTTCAATCGCCAGCACCAAAGACAAAGAAAAGAGAAGAAAAAAAGGGGGGAAGAAAAGAAAAAACACTGGGCGCTGCTTCCCCTAAGTGGCTCCAGGTAAGCCGCTTCGAGGGCGACGGACGGGCAAGCGGCCCCTGCAGCCGGCGGCGGCTTCGACTTGGCGAGGGAGCTGGCGCCCGCAGCTCACACCCCGGCCGGCACGTGACCCGCCGTCGCCCCGCCCCCGCCCCGCCCCTTGCCCCGCCCCGCCCCCGTTGCCCGGGAGACGGCGGCGGTTTGTTCTCGGATCCCGGGCTGTACCATCGTGCGCGCGGCGGCGGGGGTGCGCGCCGGCCCGGCCTCTTCGCGGGGTGGCCGCCGCCGCGCTCCCGCCGCCCGCCACCCCCGCCCCGCCGCGGTGGCACGGTCCCGCCCGCGAGGCCGCGCGGCCCGGCGCCGACGCCAGAGTGGACGGCCAGAGGCGGCGGGCGCAGGTGAGCGCCGGGTGCCCCCGGGAAGGCCTCAGTTTCCCCGTCTTGGCCCGGTGCCCCCGGGAAGGCCTGGGGCCGCCGCCCGGGCCTCAGGGCGTGCCGTTTCTCCCCAGGTACCAGCAGCGCGATGCCCGACGTCCAGGACAGTGCGCCCCCGAAGGACCCCGGCGCGGCCGAGAGCCCCTGCGAGCCCCAGACGTCGGGACGCGCGGCGGACGGCGAGGGCAGCCCCCAGGACCGCCGCCCGCGTAGGTCCCGGCCCGCCGGCCGTGGCGCCGTGCCCCCACCCCACTCTGTTTTCTTTTTTGGTGGTGCTGGGAATCGAACCCAGGCGCGTTCTACCTCCGAGCTACACTACACCCCCAGCCCGATTTTATTTTCAAAGGACTTGCTAGGTTGCTGAGAGTCTCACTAAGTTGCTGAGGCTGGCCTCGAACCTGCGATCCTCCCGTCTCAGCCTCCCAAGTGCTGGGGTTACAGGTGTGCCCGGCTCCCACCCCACTCTTTACTTACATCCTCTAGGCTCCCTGTGGACCAGCGGTCTTCCAAGAGTTCTGTCCTGGAGAAAGGAGTCACCTGTGTGTGATTGAGTAACAAGATTTGAGGCCGAGTCACGTGTGAGAGAGAGAGAGACACACACACACACACACACACACACAGGATCGAACCCAGGGGCATTCTACCTCTGAGCGACAGCCCCAGCCCTATTTTATTTTTCATTTGAAAATAGGGTCTCACTAAGTTGCAGAGGCCCTTGCTGAATTGCTGAGGCTGTGCTCCAACCTGTGACCCTCCTGTCTCAGCCTCCCAAGTACTGGGATGACAAGAGTGCGCCACCACGTGCGGCTCTTATTTTAAAGAACCCAAATGATCCCAGTTGGGAATTATGTTTTCTCGGTGCTGTACTGGCTCCAAGTCCTGCTGTCCCGGGCACTTACTCCAGCTCTGCGCTGTGGTAGGTGTTCTTGGCGTTCACGTTGGGCTCCTCTTCCACGCAAGGTTCAGCCTCACTGGGACTCAAGTTGCATTCCTCTTTTAATGCCTAGCGAAGTTGCCAAGTCATCTGTCTGATGGGTTGTACACGTGCCGACAACTTGAGCTAAAATTCGTGAAGATTGACAGGCGGAAAATTTATTTGGAGACTCTGCTACTAAATTGAGTTAGATTAGTTTCCCTTGTGGACACATGGGGTCGCTGCTGGTTAACAAAATGGCACCCAAAAAGCATGTTGTTAAACAATCCTTTTATTATTTTGGTAGTGTAGAATTAATTTATTTTGTGATACTGGGGCTTGAACCTGGGGCATTCTATCTCTGAGTTACACCCCCAGGCCTTTTTATTTTTTATTTTAAAACAGGATCTCGCCAATCCCCAGTACCAAATAAAAATAAAATAAAACAGGGTCTTGCTAAGTTGCTAGCCCTGGTTTCAAATCTGTGATCCTTGTCTCAGCCTGGAAGTGTAAGTGGAGTTTTTATTTGCTGTCTATCCTTAATGAAATAAAAGTTGGAAAGTTGTGGTCAGTTGCTTAAAATGTATTTGGGAGCCGGGCGTGGTGGTACACGCTTGTAATCCCAGTACTTGGGAGGCAAAAACAGGAGGATCCAGGTTCGTGGCCAGCCTCAGCTACTTAGTGAAGTCCTCTGCAACTTAATGAGACCCTGTTTCAAAATAATAGAATAAAAAATAGGGCTGGGGGTGTAGCTCGGAGGTAGAATGCCCCTGGGTTCAATCCCCAGTACCGCCAAAAAAAAAAAAAAAAAAATATATATATATATATATGGAAGTGGGTGCGGTGACGCACATCTGTAATTCCAGTACTTGGGAGGCTGAGACAGGAGGATCTCAGGTTTGGGACAGCCTCAGCAATTTAGGAGACCCTGTTTTAAAATAAAAAATAAAATAGGACTGGGAGTGTAGCTCAGAAGTAGAATGCCCTTGGGTTCAATCCTTAGTACCACCCCCCAAAAAAAATCTTTTTGGATATTTTACTAGTCTGTGAAATCTTAAAGTCTGGGAGCTACTGTATTGAAGACCAGATGACACTGGCAGGATTCAGGAACATCTTAGTGTTATCTATAGGGGAGAATTTAGCTTTCATCCTAGGTAACATCAGAGGAAGGAAGAAGAAAATAGATTCTTTTTTTTTTTTTTTGGTACTCGGATTAAACCCAGGGGTGTTCTACCAATGAGCTAGCTCCCGAGCCCTATTTTACTTTTTGGGGGGGTACTAGGGATTGAACCCAGGGACATTCCACCTCTAAGCTACACCCCAGCCCTTTTTTTATTTTGTGTTTTGAAACAGGATCTTGCTAGGTTGCTGAGAGTCTTGCTAGGTTGCTTAGGCTGTCCTTGAACCTGCAGTCCTCCTGTCAGCCTCTGCTGAGGCTGTCCTCGAACCTGCAATCCTCCTGTCTCGGCCTCCCAAGTACTGGGATAACAGGCATACACCACCACACAAAGCTGGAAAATGGATTCTAAATACCTTTAGATAAATGTTTATCCTTACAAATCACAAATTGTTACATTGCAGCTTTGTGATTTTTGGGGGGTGGGGCAGTTTTAGGTATATCCCTGCCTGCCCCCTTTTTTCAACTTTATACTGAGAAAAGGTCTCACTAAGTTGCTTGGGCTGGCTTTGAATTTGCCATCCTCCTGCCTTAGTACATTGAATAGTGTGAGTTTTTTTCTTTTTTTGTGGTACTGGGGATTGAACCCAGGGGCATTCTACCCCCAGCCCTATTTTTTATTCTTTATTTTGAAACAGGGCCTCACTAAGTAGCTGAGGCTGGCTGCAAACCTGTGATCCTCCTGTCTCAGCCTCCCAAGTACTGGGATTACAAGTGTGTGCCACCACATCCAGTGGGTAGTGTGATTTTACTTTTTTTTTTTTTTGCGGTACCGGGGATTGAACCCAGGGGCGTTCTACCTCCGCGCTACGCCCCCGGCCCTATTTTTTTATGCTTTATTTTTGAAACCGGGTCTCACGAAGTTGCGGAGGGCCTCACTAGGTAGAAAGAGAGAGAGAGAGAGAGAAGAGAGAGGAGAGAGAGAGAGAGAGATCACGCGCGCGCGCATACGCGCTGAAGTTGGCCGCGAACCCGGATCCTCCGGTCTCCGCCTCCCAAAGTACTGGGATTACAAGCGTGGCCACCACGCCCGGCGGTGATTTTACTTTTTAAGAGGAAAGCTTGTAATCAGTTTCAGTTAATGATTTTTATAAACCAGCTTCTTTGTTCTGCGTTTCCCCCTTTGCTGGACTACTTGGAGAGTTCCCAGCACTGTCATGGGGCCCAGAGTTCAGAAAACGTGAATGACTCCTGTGAGTGAGTGAGTGTGATAGAGATTTGGGGGTGACGAGATGGAGTGAATCTCTGAATAAAATAGGAATCAGACTCGTATGGGTTCACTGTTGTCCACCACAAGGACTTTCAGTTCTAGGTCTGATGGAGATGGGGAAAGGCGTTTCCAAGTCGAAGAAGGAGGTGGGGCTGCACCATGACTGCCACTCGGAGGAGAATTTACCTCTAAGCAGGTACGGGCTCTGCTGCTGTCTCCGGTTTGCTCATCCGGGCCTCTGACCAGACTTGAAGCTTTTTTTTTGAAACCGGGTTTCTGCTAGGTTGCTGAGGCTGTCCTTGAACCTGTGATCCTCCTGTCTCAGCCTCCCAAGTACCAGGATAATAGGCATGTGCCACCATGCCCAACTGTTGGTTTTAATTTTTTAAAGAATCGGGGCTGAACACAGTGGCGCATGCCTGTAATCCCATTACTCGGGAGGCTTAGATGGGAGGATCACAGGTTTGAGGACAGCCTCAGCCCGGGCAGCTTACTGAGGCCCTGTTTCAAAATAGAAAATAAACGCCGGGTGTGGTGGCACATACTTGTATTGGGAAGCAGAGACCAGGAGGATCGCAGGTTCACAGCTAGCCCCAGCAACTTAGGCCCTCCATAACTTGGTGAGACCTTGTTTCAAAATAAAGAATAAAAAGGGCTGGGGGTGTAGTTCAGAGGTAGAATGCCCTGGGTTCAATCACGAGTACCAAAACAAAACAAAAACATTTGGGTGGTAGCCAGACCTGATAAAGGGGGTGACCCATCTGCCCATTTATTTTCTTTTATTTGCTCTTTCAGATCAGGGAGCAGATTTCCAACTAAGAGGGAAATTAAAAGGCTTTTTTTGTGCCAGATTTAGAGCTGCTCGGAAAATTTTTAATTTATTTTTTGGTAGTACTGGGAATTGAACTAAGGAATGCTCTAGCACTGAGCTACATCCCCAGCCCTTTTTTGGGAGGGAGAGGGGTACTGGGGATTGAACCCAGGGGCATTCTACCTCCGGGCTACACCCCCAGCCCTACTTTTTATTCTTTATTTTGAAACAGGGTCTCACTAAGTTGCAGAGGGCCTCACTAAGTAGCTGAGGCTGGCCGTGAACCTGGATCCTCCGGTCTCAGCCTCCCAAGTACTGGGATTACAAGCGTGTGCCACCACGCCTGGCTTATTTTTTACTTTCTAACAGGGTCGGTCTTAGTGTTGAGCCTGGCCCCAACTTGCAGTCCTCCTGTCTCAGCCTCCCAAGTACTGAGATTAAAGGCATGTGCCACCGCACCTGGTTTGTTTGAAAAATTTTTTTTTTTTTGCAGTACCGGGGATTGAACCCAGGGGCGTTCTACCTCCGCGCTACACCCCTGGCCCTATTTTTTTATACTTTATTTTGAAACCGGGTCTCACGAAGTTGCGGAGGACCTCACTAAGTAGAGAGAGAGACAGAGAGAGGGAGAGAGCTGAGGCTGGCCACGAACCCGGATCCTCCAGTCTCCGCCTCCCAAAGTACTGGGATTACAAGCGTGTGCCACCACGTCCGGCCTGTTTGAAAATTTTTAATAAATCACTTTCTTCCTGAGTATAAGGTTCCATCATAGCTTAGAAGAGAAGGGGAAAAAATTTATCATTCTCTAAATAAAAACCAGAGTTGTAAACCAAAGGTATATCTGCAGGTGACCCAAGCACAAGTATAATGCAAATTAATTCTTACTCCCAAACTAACAAAACCTTTTGTGACTTTAACCAAGGTCTTCAGAAGAGGGAACCAAAAATGCCACCCCTCCCAGACCGAGAGCCCTGGTGAAGACAGGCAAGAAGAAAGAAGACCCGAGGCAGCGCAGCAGGTGGGGTGCATGTGCGAGGGGGCGCAGCTGCGTTCCTGGGGATCCAAGCCTTTTGGTTGGCTGCCTTCATACACAGGCCCCCACAATCCATGTGCTCCCTTAGATGGGAAAGTAAAACAAGACCAACGGGGGAAAAAGCTGCTCATAGACGGGTACCCCAGTAGCCAAGTTATACGAATTCAAAACAAACCAAACTAATTCTTAGAACTGTTTCTCTCCTGAGCGCAAGGAATTTATAAGGAAATAGAGTTCAGTTTAGAAGTTTATTAAACCAGGGTCCCAGAGATCCAAAGGTCTTCTGGTTTAATTTATGAACTTTGTTTTAAATCTAATTTCTCTGTGTCTCTTAATTTGCATTCCATAAGTACCAAAAAGATGACTTTTAAGATGAGAGCTCTCTAAAGTGTTTTTTTTTCCTTTTTTTTTTTTTTATGGAACTGGAGGTAGAACCCAAGGGCTTTCTGCCTCTGAGTTGTACCTCCAGTCTTTTTTATTTGAAACAGGGTCTCAGTAAGTTACTACATACTGACCTCAAACCTGCGATCCTCCTGTCTCAGCCTCCCAATTACTGGGATTACAGGCATGTGCCCACTCTGCTCAGCTTCTAAAATATTTTCTCTAAATATGGCCAATTTATTCCAAAAGCAATTCAAAGCAATAAAGAACTCATTTACACGTGTTCTCTGCTGCTAATCTAAACTTAGAGAGGGAGGAGACAGACACTTAGCACCTTGGCTGAGCCTCTCGGCACACGTCTGTCCGAGACGACACTGGTAAAAAGCCTTACTTTCCCTTGCGTGCCTTCTCGTCAGTTGTCACAGGATCCCACCTGCTCACTCTGAAATGAGCAAAGCCATTTGTTAACCTACCGACTGTGCCAAAATTGTAGGGAAATCCAAAATTTCCCTCTCACAGTCTGATAATTGAGTCTGCTGAAATGAACGGACAATAGATTAACAGGAGAAAAGTCATACAAAGTTATTTAGACATGGGAGACACACAAAACATGAAACTCAAAAAGGCCAGATGGTTGAAGCTTAAGTATCTTTTCATAGGGAAGAGGGAGTGAGGAAGGTAGGCAGATTTAGAGGAAGAGTGAATTTTAGGGGAGATGAATGGCCCAAAGAGCAGACAATAAGCCAGGCGTGATGGCGTGTACCTATAATCCCACTACTTGGGAGGCTGAGGCAGGACAATCATAGGTTTGAGGCCAGCCTCAGCAGTTCAGCAAGACCCTCAGCAACTTAGCAAAACCCTGTTTCAAAATAAAATAAAAAGAGCTGGGCATGGTGAAGCATGCTTGTAATCCCAGTACTTGGGAGGCTGAGACAGGAGGATGGCAGAGTCGCGGCCAGCCTCAGCAACTTAATGAGGCCTTCTGCAACTTAGTGAGACCCTGTTTCAAAATAAAAGAATAAAATAGGACTTGGGATGTAGCTCAGAGGTAGAATGTCCCTGGGTTCCATCTCAAGTACCACAAAAATAAAAAGAAAGCCACTGGGTTCAATCCCCAGTACCAAAAATAAAAAATAGATAAATAAAACTCAGACAATATCCTGGACCATGGTCTGGGCTCTGGGTTTGGTGTCAACTCTCGGCTTCCTGCAATGTGCGTTGATCTCTCGCAGTTGATGAGTCTGGGGAAATGATTCACAACAGTTGAATATGCTCTAAAGCCGTTAGGTCGATGGGAGCTTCAGAGAACGCCCTTCCCTGCACCTGTGGCTTCCCAGGGCTCCAGTGTGAAGTCCAGAGGCATATTTTTGGGGTATTGTTTTCTGAGCCCCAACAGTTTATCCTCCTGGTAAAAGCAAGCTCCCAAAGGACTTTATTTTATTTATTTATTTTTTGTTACTGGAGATTGAACCCAGAGGCATTCTACCTCTGGGCTACACCTCCAGCTCTTTTTATTTTTATTTTGAAACAGGGTCTTGCTAAGTTTTGAGGCTGACCTTTAACCTGTGATCTTCTTGTTTCAGCCTCCCAAGTACTGGGGTTACAGGCGCAGGCCACCATGCCTGGCTTCCCAAAGAACTTTGAATGAGCCTGATGGCCGGGCGTGGTGGTCCATGTCTATAATCACAGTACTTGGGAGGCTGAGAGGAGGATCACAGGTTCGAAGTCATCCTCAGCAACTCGGGGAGGCTCTCAGCAAATTAACAAGACCCTGTTTTACAGTTTTCTGTTTTACTTTTAGATCTATGAACCATTTTGAGTTAACTTTTGTGAAGGGTATAGAATCTGTGTTTAGATTTTTTGCATGTGGATGTCTACTTGTTCCAATACCATTTGCTGCAGAGATTCTCCTTTCTAAATCGAATTGCCTTTGCCTCTTATATTCTTAAGGTGGAGGGAAAGAAAGAAAGACTATTCCTCCTGGCTTCCCTGACAGGATGGGGGCCGTGCCATGGGGGTCGGGACCGGAAGAGGAGCAGATATGGAGGGGGGAAGACAGCGAATTGATTCAGAGTGGCTGATTTGGGAATGTCTGTGACGTCCAGGTGTTATTAGAGATCTTTCCCTAGGTTTTAGGAGTATAAGAAAATCAAGGGTCATTTAGTTCAGGGCCCCGTGTGTACACACATACGTAGCACACACGCCGAGGCCTACGTCCAGGCTGGGTCACGCAGCCACGCTCAAGCTCAGCCCACTCCTCTGGGTTCCTGCTGCTTCCTGCTGCGGCATGAGTGGGAGCGCTGCTCTGCAGCCCCGAGGAGCCCCGAGGAGCCCGGCCCAGAGCTGTTGCCCATGCCCCCAACAGTTCCTGGCGTTTCCTTGTCAGTCAGTCCTCTTTTTCCATATCAAATACCGCCTGGGGCTGAGGAGACTGTGGCTCTGGGACAGTTGGGGTAGAAAGAGTAATTTGCTCACTCGACCTCCTCTTTCAGTTTGGAAGGCAAGGTTGAGACTGCGCACAATGGCTTTTGGGACCATCTCAAGGAGCAGCTGTCCAGGACTCCTCCCGACTTCAGCGGCGCTCTTGAACTCCTGAGGGAGATCAAAGAGGTGAGTGGCTTCGGTCTGCAGGCGGAGCTGCTGGACGTCCCAGCTGGAGGAGCTAGCTAGTAAGTCACTGGCTAGCAAGTCGCCACTGAACATGGTCATGAGTCCGTCGCACAGTAATTTGGAAAGATTCAATATGAAAGTTATTACAACAGGGAATTGGAGAAATGAGGGCTTGGCTAACAAGTAAAGAGAACTTTATTTAGTACTGGGGACTAGACTCAGGAGTGTTCTACCTCTGAGCTACACCCCTAGCCCAATTTTTTTTGAAACAGGGTCTCACTGAATTGAGGTTCTTGCTAAGTTGCTGAGGCTGTGCTTGAACCTGCAATCCTCATGTCTCAGCCTCCCAAGTGCTGGGATTACAGGCGTGCACCACCACACCTGCTTAAAGAGAACTGCAGCGCCGGGGCCAGTTGCTGGCTTTGTGTGCTGCTGACCTCCGTCCGCTGCAGGGGCTGAGCTCTGGAGAAGCCCCTGCGCTGGGGAGCAGGGCCTGGCGAAGCCACTTGTGCTGCAGGAGCCTGCCTGCCATCTGAGCAAGCTGGAGCCAGGAAGAAGAGCCTGCGTTTTGCAGTGTCTTTCTAGAATGTGGCAGACACACCTAAAGGAGACCCATAGTGATATGCACCTTTGCATAATCTTCTTTGAGCTGGGCGTGGTGGTGCATGCTTGTAATCCCAGTACTTAGGAGGTGAGACAGGAGGATCCCAGGTTCAAAGCCAGCCTTCGCAACTTAGCGAGTCCCTCAGCAACCTAATGAGACCCTGTTTCCAAATAAGAAATAAAATCGGGTGGGGGGTATAACTTGGAGGTAGGATGCCCCTGGGTTCAATCCCCAGTAACAACAGCAACAAAAAATCTTCCTTTGAGTGCGAATGAGACCTGTAACCAACTTCTAACCGATAGAGCGTGGTGAAGGAGATGTAAACTCCCATGATTCCATTTCCTTACACAAGAATGTCTTTGCGCCCTGGAGGGGGAGGTATTCTGCTGCTGGCCTTGAAGCAGCTATGCTGTGAGTGGCCCATGACGAGGGTCACAAGGCAAGGGACAGCAGGTGGACTCCAGGACGTGGGGGAGCGTCCAGCCAACAGCCTGTGACTGAGCACACAGCCACGAGGAAATGAATTCTGCCAAATCCAAGATCTTGGAAGCAGAGTCTTCCCTAGTTAAGCTTCCAAATGAGAGTGCACCTGGCCAGTAACCACTGCAGCCGGTGAGACCCTGACGGGATGAGCTAGAGCCAGCCCGGACTCCTGCACAAGGGGAGTACGTGTGGTTTAAGCTGCTGAGTGTGGCAGTGTTACACAGCACAGGAAGCCACATCATCATACTCTACAGATCAAGCTTGAAATGGTGCTGTCTGGGAAAGGAAAGATATTTAAAGGACTTAGTTCCATTTCATAGAGCAGAGAAAAGAAAACGAGTTGGAGCTGACAGCAGCACATGGGTACATGGCCAGTCCCCCCGGCACTCGGCTTGCAGGTGCAGCGGGCTCCACGCAGGTGAATCCCTCAGCTCCGTAGTAGAGCGTGTGCTTAGCATGTGCAAGGTCCTGGGTTCAATCACACGCACACGCGCACGCACACGCACACGCACACACATCCACACCAGAAAAAGAACCCTATTTGCGCCCAATATATACCTGCCTTACAAGTTCTTATCCTTCTCCAAAACGAGGAGACACTTTGTCCAAACAGCTACTTTCTCCGTCCCTGGCTGCTCCCAGATGCGATCGCAGTTCCCCTAAATATTGCAGTTAATGTCTAGAGGCCTGTGTGTAAAGTAATTGGCAGAAAGAGGAAGAACAGAATGACTAATCTATACAAATCAACATCCCTTTATTGAGCAAAGAGACAGTCCGCCCAGTGGCTGGCCAACCCTAACCCTCTCTTGGGGAATGGACTGTATTGGGGGCTTAGTTTTTTTTTGAGGGTAGGGTTAAGGTATTTTTTAATTGTGATAAAATATATATAACAATTTACCTTTTTTTTCAGTGTTGGGGATTAAACCCAGGAACACACTACCACTGAGCTACATCCCCAGCTCCTCTCATTTTATTTATTCATTTATTTTTTGTGGTACTGAGGACTGAACCCAGGGTGTTCTACCTCCAAACTACCCCCAGTCCTTTTAAGTTTTTTGTTTGGAAACAGGGTCTTGCTAAAGTTACTGAGAGTCTCACTAAGTTGCTGAGGCTGTCCTTGAACCTGCAGTCCTGTCTCAGTCTCCCAAGTACTGGGAGCTCTTTTTATGTTTTACGTTGAGACAGTTTCACTGAGTTGCCCAAGTGGGCCTGGGAATTATGATCCTCCTGCCTCAGCCTCCTGAGTAGCTGGGATTACAGCGTGCACCTTCGTGCCTGGCCAAAATATGCCATTTTCAGGTGTCACAATTCATTGGCATTGATACATTCATAATGCTGTTTTGTAACGTGTACATCACCGGTATCCATTTCCAAAGCTCAGCTTCCCAAAGAGAAACGCTGCACCCATTAAACAATAGTTCCTCTCTCTCCCCAGGGCGGGTAACCTCTATTGTACTTTCTATCTCTATAGATTTACTCTACGTAACTCATCTAAGTGGAGTTATACAACATTTGTCCTTTCGTGTTGACCTTATTTCACTTAGCATAATATTTCAAGCTTCATCCATGTTGTAGCATTTATCAGAATTCCATTCCTTTTTGTGGCCAAATAATACTCCAGTATATGACGAGACCACATTTTGTTTACTCACGAGTTGGTAGACATTTATATAACTATAAACATTGGTATACAAGTATCTATTTGAATCCCTGCTTTTAATTCTTTTGAGTATATCCTTAGAAGTGGAATTGGATCGTGTGGTAATTCTATGGTGAACATTTTGAGGAACTGCCAGACTTTTTCCATAGTAGTTGTACCATTTTACATTCCGACCAGCAATGTGCCAAGGTTTCCGTTTCTGTTTTTGCCAGCACTTGTAACTTCCCATCCTTTGATCATCGCTGTTCTCCTGGGTGCGGCGGTGTCTCACTGTGGTGTTGACTTTTTTCTAATGGCTACAGATATTCATAACTTTACAGGCCATTTTTACATCTCCTTTGAAGACATGCTTATGCAAGTCTTTACCCATCTTTTTTTTCTTTTTGCTGAACTGTAAGAGTTCTTTACCTATTCTGGACACTACACCCTTGTTAGATACATGATTTGCAGATATCTTTCCCATTCCCTGGTTAGTCTTTTAAATTTTTTTGTCCTTTGATGCACAAAAGGTTTAAATTTAAACGAAATCCAATTTGCCTTGTTTTCCTTTGGTTTCTCCTACCTTTGGTGTCATATCTTGTCAAAGTCAAGATCATGAATATTTACTCCTATTGTTTCTTCCTTGGTGGTGCTGGGGATCGAACCCAGAGCCTTGGGCATATGAGGTAAGTGCTCTACCACTGAGCCACAACCCCAGCCCGTCCTATGCTTTCTTCTAAGTGTTTCATGGTTTGAGGTCTTAGGTTTTGTGTCTTCAATCCATTTTGAATTACGTTTTTATATGGTGAAGGTGAGGGTCCAACTTCATTCCTCTGCATGTGTTTTCCCAACACCATCTGTTGAGAAGACTGTGCTTCCCCCGTAAGCGGTCTTGGCCTCGTTTTTCAAAATCAGTTGACCTGTACCCAGGTTTTATTTCCGGGATCTCTGTGCTGTTCTGTTGGTCTCTGTATCTGTCTTTACACCAGTATATGCTTGGTGGTGTTTAGGCCACTTTTTTTTTTTTGCGTTACGGGGATTGAACGCAGGGGCGTTCTACCTCCGTGCTACACCCCCGGCCCTATTTTTTATACTTTATTTTGAAACCGGGTCTCACGAAGTTGCGGAGGGCCTCATTAAGTAGAAAGAGAGAGAGAGAGAGAGAGAGCTGAGGCTGGCCGCGAACCTGGATCCTCCGGTCTCCGCCTCCCAAAGTACCGGGATTACAAGCGTGCGCCTCCACGCCCGGCCTAGGCCACTTTTATTTGGTGATAGATTGCTGCTGTGCTTGTCCAGTGTTACTGGGTGGGTGTGTCAGACAGCACCTAGTTCCTCGGGCCATGTGATCAGTTGATGGTGAGGGTTTACTGTCTAAGACCAAGGCCCAGTAGTAAACGAGAAAGATCTCTACAGAGAGGGCATAGGTGTACTCCCAAATCCCTAAGGTCTGTGTTGTGATCCTCCTGTTGATGCTTATAAGACATTCTTTAGGCCGGGTGAAGTGGCGTACACCTGTAATCCCAGTACTTGGGAGGCCAAGACAGGAGGATCTCAGGTTCGAGGCCAGTCTCAGCAACTTAGGAAGACCCTCAACAACTTAGTGAGAACCTGTTTCAAAATAAAAAATAAAATAAGGCTGGGGTGTAGCTTGGAGGTAGAATGCTCCTGAGTTCAATCCTCAGTACCAAAAAAAAAAGGAAAAAAAGGCATTGTTTATAGCACCTTTGGTTGCCATGGACACTTCGGGTATCAGTGGTCTTCTGGATCATGAGGCCCCGTGATAGAGGGTCTTGTCTTGTGGTCTGAACTTGGTGCTGAGCCGACTCTCGCTCTAGTACTCACTGGAACTGGCAGCCATGAGTGATTCCAAATGAGTGTCAGTAGCGAGCTCAGATCTGATGTCTGTTCCCTCAAAAACCCAACAGCCTGCCAGGTGCCGTGGTTTTCCCGGTGGGCAGTTTGGAGTAGAGCGACTTGCTTCTGGTCTTGGAGGGGGCAGCTCGACGAGCTCCGAGCCACTGGAGCTCGGGGCGCGACAGGCGCGACCGGGCCTCTGGCTGGGGGCTGGCCGCTCTCTTCGGGTTTGGATTCTCTTTCGAAGCCCCCGAGCTTCAGTGCTTCTGCTGTGCAGACCCAGCGGGCGTGTGATCGCCGAGCTCAGACCTCACTCAGCGGCAGAGTGCAAGCAGGAGACGAGCCACGGGGGAGCGTCCCTGAGGCAGGCCTGCATGAGCCGGCCAGAGCTAGGAAGGAAGGCCCTTTCTCTTGCAGTATCCCTTTAGCACCTCCGACAAAAAAACAAAACAAAAAACTTAGCATTGTGCCGGCCAGCAAAGGGAAAATATCTCAAGGGCTTACTTCCATTTTTGCAGAACAGACACTGAAGGTCGGATTTGGAGCAGGAGGCTCCCAATTGGTAACCAGCACAACTTGCCAATTAAAATAGTGTGGAACAGCTTCATTTTATGTACCGTGAGCGAAACAGCTGGGGTCTCGCTGTGACAGCACAGCATGCCATTCAGTTAGCCCTTCACCGAACCCCACCCCCACCCTCACAGGTGCTTGTATTACAGAGACACAGCAACGAAGAAGGGTCCCTGACACCAGCATGCATATCTGGGGGTTAAGAGGCTATTTTAAGCCACTCATAACAACTCTTGCCTGTTTTATCCTTGCCCTTTGAAGTAAACTCATCTAAAAAAATGCCTACCTGTTTATATTATCTCATCACCATGTGATATTTTATATTCATTGTACCCTATACTTTTTATCATACTCCTTGATTTTATTCATCTCTATATCATTTTGCTTAGAAAATGATACAATATTGCTGTAATTGATCCCCTTAAACTTTGAATTATCATTGGCTCCTAAACAAAGATAAATAATATTCTATAGGGAATTTAGGGACCCAAATTGTTATTCTCTAAAAGGCTGGAGCTGGGCGTGACAGTCCAGGCTTGTAGTCCCCACACTTGGGAGGCTGAGATAGGAGGATTGCAGGTTCACGGCCAGCCTCAGCTACTTAGGCCCTCCACATTTTACTGAGACCCTGTTTCAAAATAGAAATAAAATAGGGCTGGGGCTGTAGCTCAGAGGTAGAAAGCCCCTGGGTTCAGTCCCAGTACCACAGACACACAGCCACAGACTGGGATTTCGTAGCTCACAGGGTTGTCCGTCGAGGAGTTTGGGCTCTACGCAGAGCGGCGCTCCTCCTTTGACTCTCTCCTGGGCAGATCCTGCTGTCGCTGCTGTTACCGCGCCAGAGCCGCCTGAGAAGTGAGATCGAAGAGACTTTGGACATGGACTCGATCAAGCAGGAAGCAGAGCGCGGGAACCTGGATGTCCCTTACCTCTCGAAGTACATTCTCAGCATGATGACTTTGTTGTGCGCGCCAGTTCGAGATGAAGCAGTGCAGAAATTGGAGAACATCACAGACCCCATCCGGTTGTTGAGGTGTGGACTTGCTCACTGCCCCGAAGGCGCCGGGGCCTGGGGCAGGGAGCAGAGTTAGATACTGGGCCGGAGCCCTGTCCTGACTGGCTCTTCCCTCTGGAGACCTCACGCTCCCTCTCTCCTCTGGCCTCTTGGTTTTTCTTTTTCAAAGATGGCCTCCCCAGGGCCTTCAGGTTGTCCACTCTAACGTGCTTCCATAAGCCGGCGTACCTGGAAGGCTGAGACAGGAGGATCACAGGTTTGAGGCCAGCCTTGGCGACTTAGTGAGATATTGTTTAAAAATAAAAAAAGGCTGAGGATATAGGTCAGAGGTAGAATGCCTCTGGGTTCAATCCCCAGTACAAACAAAACATCCCAAAAAACAAAACAAACAAAAAACATGGTACCATCAGACAAAATTTTTTCTTCTAAGAGCAAAAACATTCATCTCCCAGGTTTTCTCTTGTCCCAGTTGACTTGCTTTAAGGGGAGAGGGATGTATAGTTATAAGAACCGAGGACCTGAGACTGAGGAAGGAGAGAGCCCCTGGCCAACAGTCAGGAGCAGCATCGCCACGACCCCTCCCCAGGGGGCTGCTCACATGCCACCACATCTTCCTACCGACTGCCTTTTTGGGGATCAAACCCAGGGTCGTTCTACCTCTGAGCTACACCCCCAGCCCTTTTTATTTTTTGTTTTGGAACGGTCTTACTTGGTTGCTGAGAGTCTTGCGAAGCTGCCAAGGCTGGTCTCAAACCTGCAATCCTCCTGTCTTGGCCTTCCAAGTACTGGGATCACAGGCTTGCATCGCCATGTCTGGTTCTGACTACCTTTTTTAAGAGACAGCAGGAGCCAGTATGGTGGCACACACGGTACTTCTACTGCTTTGGAGTCTGAGACAGGAGGATCACAGGTTCAAGGACAGCCTCAGCAACTTAGCGAGACCCTGTTTCAAAATAAAAAATAAAAAGGGCTGGAGGTGAGCCGGGCATAGTGGTGCATGCTTGAAATCGCAGTACTTAGGAGGCCGGACAGGAGGATCACAGGTTCGAGGACAGCCTCAGCAAGTAGTGAGATTTTCATCAACCTAGTGAGACACCGTTTCAAAATAAAAATTTAAAAAAGGGCTGGGGGTGTAGCCTGGAGGTAGAATGCCCCTGGATTTGATCCTCAGGGGCACAAAAATAATGGGGGCTGGAGGTGTAGCTCGAGGTAGAACTTCCCTGGGTTTAATCTCCAGTACAAAAAAAGTTAAAGAAGAGAAAGAAGATAGGACTAAGTTTTATGATACCTCCCAGCCCTAGAATGCAGTTATGTATTGGCCTCACGTGGGTTCTCTCAATCCATTTCCTTCCTCCTCCCCCACGTCAGAGGGATCTTCCAGGTGCTGGGTCTGATGAAAATGGACATGGTCACCTACACTATCCAGAGCCTTCAGCCCCACCTGCAGGAACATTCCATCCAGTACGAGCGGGCTAAATTCCAGGAGCGCCTCAAGGACCAGCCCAGTATGTATGGTGTGAGGGAGGGGTGGGAGATGAGACCGTAAGACCTTGCATCTGCTTTCTGTTCTTTTTGTTGTTGTTGTTGTGGTACTGGGGATTGAACCCTGGGGCATTCTACCTCCTTAGCTACACCCCCAACCCTATATTTTTATTTTGAAACAGAGTCTCTCTAGGGTGATGAGTCTTACTACTTGCTGAGGCTGTCCTTGAACCTGTGGTCCTCCTGTCTCAGCCTCCCAAGTGCTGGGATGACAAGCGTGGCTCCCACGCCCAGCTCTTGCATCTGGTTTGTGTGGCAGCACTCCGTCTCTCTTTAGGAATAGAAAGTTTGTTCTTCAGGTCAGGGGAGGGAGGAGGGACATTTAAGACAGAAAGACCCCGATGCATTTATTAAACGTGTGTGTCTTGAAGAGACCTTGGCCTCGGAGCCCCAGAGCTAAAGGTGCCTCCATGCCTGCTCCCTGCCTAGGCCTCCTGGATCACACCACCAAGTGGCTGACCCAAGCCGTGGCGGACCTCAGCAGCCCGCCTCCAGCTGGCCCTGACACTCCCGACTCCAGCAGCGCGGCCGGGCCCTCTCCAGACGAGGCAGCCTGCAGCCCGGAGGCCCTCAGCCCGGCCATGGTGTTGTCGCAGGGCTTCCTGAACCTCCTCCTCTGGGACCCTGAGGACGAAGAGTTCCCCGAGGTAGGCATGACGGGCGCCGGCTGGTTTGTATGGGGCCTCTGTCAGGCTCACTCCTGACAGCCTGCTCTCGCCTGGTCCCCAGAGCCTGCTGGCCGACAGGACCCAGCTGCAGGAGCTGGGGTCCCAGCTGCGCCAGCTGACCACACTGGCCTCCGTGCTGTTGGTGGCCAGTAGCTTCTCGGGCAGTGTTTTGTTCGGCTCGCCCCAGTTTGTGGACAGGCTAAAGCGCGTCACCAGGTCCCTGGTGGAGGACTTCGACTCCAGGTGAGCCGCGGAGCTCGTCTTTAGCTACAAGACGATCCGTGGGATATAGGATATGGGCAGGTGGTGAGTTATGGCTTATTCTACCACACATCTCACAAGAGCCCTCCGGAACCATCTACAAACCACATGTGGCCTTGAGGCCTGTGACAAAGAAAAATGACACTTTCATCCTAAAGCGGTCGCGTGAAGGATACCTTGCTGCGTGGGCTGTGCGTTATGCTTACCCAGAAATCCTGCGCAGCTCCTGAGCACAGGCCCTCCTCCCGAGGAAGAGGAGCCAGAAGGCTGCGTTTGGGGTTGGGGAGGTAACTCAGTGGTAGAGCTTGCCCATCATGTCGGTTTTATACTTTATCTTCTTTGCTAAGAGTAGGCCGTGGTACCACAGGGAGAGGATGCTCGATGTCTTGAAGGTAGCAGCAGCTCTGGGTCCTGCCCTCTGGGCCCTGCTTCCTGCCAGGCGGTGGGGCGGGGCGGAGGGCCGGGACCCTCCTTCGTGGCGTTCCCTGGGGCCCCGAGGGTGCCGGCTTGCTCTCGTTCTGTGGTCTAGGCCTGAGGAGGTCATGCTGACCGTGAGCGAGCACGTGTCTCAGGAAATCCAGCAGAGCCTCAAGAACATGCACCTGGCCGCTCTGAGCAGCGACAGCGTGGAGTCTCTGATGGGCCAGCTCCAGAGCATCGCCCAGAAGGAGAACTGCGTCCGCAGTGTCATCGGTGAGCATGCCCGGCTCCCAACCCGGACGCCAGTGACTGCACCATTACAGGAGGGGCGTGGCCACTGCACAAGCCACGGTTTTGCTGGGCCAGAGGTACACGCTTTCCGTTCAGAGACGGACTGTGGTTCTGAGGGAGAGTTGCAGACAGGAAGTCATGACTGCCAGGAGGCTGTCCAGCGCGCTGGCTAAGTCACCCTGGCCTCCTGGTCATTCCCTGAGTGCAGTCCAAGACACGTGACCCCCACACCTGCCAGCCAGAAATTACCGCTGCATTAGGCTGGAACGCATGTCCCCTGTCCCCACGGTGAGCTTCTCTGTCTCCATGTTGAAATGGAGTCCGTGAACTTGGCCAGCTTGCTTCTACCCTCAGCCATCTGAGGTCTAAGATGCTCTTGTATGTCATCAGATACTCATTAGGATACAGTGCCGGCTGCCTAAGCAATTCTGAATACTCACACGTCTTCGGTTGGGTTTTTTCCTCTTAATCTTACTTTGTCTTTGAGAGCTAGGTCACAGTCCCCTTGCTCAACAAAACAAGGTAAGGACCTGTAGTGGGGGGCAGGTGACACCTCAGTCAGCTTAGGAGGCGGGAGAGAGCGGCGTTCCGCCGTCTGTCTGCCTGTGCCTCTCACTGTCCTCTCCTGCTCGCAGATCAGCGGATCCATCTGTTTCTCAAATGCTGCTTGGTTCTCGGTGTGCAGCGGTCTCTGCTGGACCTTCCCGGAGGCCTTACTCTCATTGAGGCCGAGCTGGCGGAACTGGGCCAAAAGTTCGTCAATCTGACGCATCACAATCAGCAGGTGTTTGGCCCCTACTACACGGAGATCCTGAAGCCCCTCACCTCCCCAGCCCAAGCACTGAACGCAAAGGTGGAGCCTCTGTGACAGCGGCTCGGGCCGGCACCGGGACTCAGGGGAAAGGCCCGGCAGCTTCCTGTGCTGACGTCACCAGGGCCCGCCAAGCAGGACCCCCTCCCCGCCGCCCCCACGGCCAGCGCAGCAGGCCGTGGGGATCAAGCATGTAAACACCAACTGGCCAAACCCACTCACTAATAAACGTGTGACCTGCAAGAAAACCTCCACTCTTCCTGTGCTCCGGCTGAGGCAGGCCTGTGCCCTCAGCCCCTGCCAGCCGAGCAGCCGCAGGCCCTCAGTGTCCCTCTGTGGCCACACGCACCCCTTAGCGTGCGGAACTGAGCAGCTCAGACGCCCGGGTGCTGTTGGTTCTCTATGGTAAAGCGTTTCTCTCAGCTCTGCAGTTGTCCAGAATGTGCGGATAAGGGCTTCTCTGGAAGCCTTGGTCGTGTCCAGCTCAGCTCAGGAGAGGACACCGTTGAAGGAGTTAGCTCATTGTCAGGATCAGGTTCCCCCGAGGTGGCAGATGATGCAAGTCAGGGATTCGGGCGTCCTCGGCGTCCTCTGCCGTGGCGCACTCTGGAGCGGTCTGCGCCCGGGATGACGCCACTGGACGTTGGCTCCAGCTGGCCTTCCGTGAGGACAGGTTCCCGCGTCCTCGGGACCCCCTCAGGTTATCCGAGTGCAGGCTGGGGCAGACAGGCCGGTGACGGACGTGGAGCCACGTATGCTCCTGTTTCCTCTCTCTGAGCTTCGAACCCCTTTTTCTTCATGCCAGAGGTGAGGTACGCCTTCTGAGGCGGCATGGCCTCCACCCGCCTTCCCGCCTCCTCTGGGCGGCTGTGGCCGTGCGCTCCGTGTCGTCGATACACGCCATCAAGCGTGGTGATGTAGGGAGAGCTTCCAGGCTGACGCGGCAGGCCAGCCCCGCGCGGGGTGGTCGGAATGAGGAGAATGTCGGGTCCAGATCTGGCTCTTCCTTGGATTTGAGGCTGCACGTTCCTCCTCCTGGGGTTAAAGAAAGCAGGCTTTTGTTAGGCTTTTTGTCCAGGCCCATTAGTCTTTCCACCAAGGACTTCAGTTGTAGTGAGGGACGTGTGTGTGTGTGTGTGTGTGTGTGCGTGCGCACATGCACGTGTGTGCATGATGGGGGCACTGGGGATGGAATCCCATGTGGGGTGCTCTATCACTGAGCTACAATCAGCCCTTTTTATTTTTTATTTTGAGACAGGGTCTCGCTGAGTTGCCCGGGCTGGCCTTGAATTTGTGATCCTCCTGCCTCAAGCCTCCTGAGTTGCTGGGAACACAGCCACATGCTACTGTGCCTGGCTAATTGTTTCTTTCCTTTTTCTTTTTATGAGGTACTGGGGATTGAACCCAGGGGCATTCTACCTCCGAGCTACACCCCCAGTCCTATATTTTAATTCTTTATTTTGAAACAGGGTCTCATTAGGTTGCCGAGAATTGTACTAGGTTGCTGAGAATCTTGCTACCTTGCTGAGGCTGGCTTCCTGTCTCGGCCTCCTAAGTACTGGGATTATAGGCATGCACCACTGTGCCAGGCTGTTTCTTTTTCTTAATGATGCATTCGGCTATGCAGGAATGTTTGACTTTTATGTAGTTGAATGTGTTAATCTTAAAAGAATGAATCCAAGCCGGGCATGGTGATGCATACCTGTAATCCCAGTACTTGGGAGGCTGAGACAGGAGAATTGCAGGTTTGAGGCCAGCCCTACTAACTTAATGAGATGCTCAGCAACTCACCAAGACCCCTTTAAAAAAATTAGGGCTGAGGATTTAAGTTGGAGGTAAAATGCCCCTGGGTTCAATCCCCAGTACAACAACACAAAAAAAATTCAGAGTTTTATAACATGTTTGGAAAGGCCTTTCTCATACCAAGATTATGAAAACATGCTTCCCCCCTTTACTTTTTAGTTTTGAGGTTTCTTTTTCTTGTCTTTCTCTCCTCTTCCATTAGATCTGTGAGCCACTTGGATTGATTTTTGGTCGGCCGGCGGCGCGTGTGCGCTGGTGTTGGGCAGTCCTGTTGTTTGCTCCATGCGTGTTTATAATAGTGCTCCTGACAGCTGAATCCCAGAGAAAGCAGAGCGCCCAGCAGCCGCGCTGAGCAGGGGACAGGCCGGACCACTGCGTGCTGCGGCGTTAGTTGGTGACGAGTGGTGCTGTGAGCGCAGCTTGAACTGCGTGCATACCACGGTGTTGGCCTGGCCCTGTCTGTGGACTCAGGAGGGACCCGCATACGCTTTAGTGATGAGGCCGGGGTGGCCATGACTGCCTGGAGGGCGTGCAGCTGCCTTGGAAAGTGCTCCCGTTGCAGAGCTCTTCCTCCTCAGTGGCCTGGTCCCTGCTGAAGGTGACGGATCGCAGCCTGCACCAGTACTGCCCCAGCCGCCTGGGAGCCTGTCCCCCAGGGACCTGCGAAGGTGACAGCAAGGACCTGGGGAGTGTGACAGCAGTGGGCCTCTGGCAGAGGGGAGAGGAGCAAAGGGAGCACTTCCTGCGCCAGGTCCTCAGGCCACCAGTGAGGACACCCCCTTCTAGAGACAGAGTGGTGGGGCGCTGTTGAGTGCGCCCCTTCTACTCCCTGCCTGAAGTTACCCCGACCTGTTCCCTCCCTCTGGCTCCCACGCGGCTCGGAACCGCAGGCTTGGTGCCTGACGTGGCCGCTCTGCCTCTCCACCCTGCAGGCTCAGGGCCAGGAGAGAGGCTTCTAGGTGACACCAAGGAGGGACCATGACAGCCGTGTCCCAGACCTGCCCCTCTGGCTGTCAGGGTTTCTCCTGGGAAGGTGCCAGAGTCGAGTCTGGGCCTGCAGGCAGCCTGCCTTCCCTCTCAATGCGCTGTGGCCCGAGAGGCCCAGCTGATAGCGAGACCCTGGGTTTTGTCTTCTTTCTGTCCAGGTTAATTTTCCTTGTCTGAGCCATGTTTTCTTCACAAGTAAAATTGGGTATTGGACTTTTTAAAACCCTTTCTCAAATGGAAGACTGCAGACTCCTGACTAAGAGTGTTCAGTGCTGGGCAGGTGGGCGGGAGCAGGCCTGGGAGCCAGGGCGTGGACAGCTTGCAAGTCCCTCCGCTTGGCCCTAGACAGGTGCTTTAATCTTTCTGCACTTTAGTCCTTCTCCAAATACAGAGACATCTCTCCAGAGAGGTGGGGCTGATGACACGGTTGCTTTTAAAGCTTCTAGCAGAACTTGGAGCACAGGCACTCAACAGTGAAGCGGCTATTGCTGTCGGTGCCTTTCCAAACTCTCCCTTGTAAATACTCGCTTAGGGCCGGGCATAGTGGTGCATGGCTAGAACCCCAGAACTTGGGAGGCTGAGACAGGAGGATCACAGGTTTGAGGCCAACCTCAGTAACTTAGCAAGACCCTGTTTCAAAAATAAAAAAGGAAGCCAGGTGTGGTGGCGCCTGGTTGTAATCCCAGTACTTGGGAGGCTGAGACAGGAGGATCGCAGGTTCAAGGCCAGCCTTGGCAATTTAGTGAGGCCTTCTGCAACTTAGCCCCTGTTTCCAAGTAAGAAATTGGGTTGGGGGTATAACTTGGAGGTATAATGCCTCTGGGTTCAATCCCCAGTACTACTACTACTACTACTACTACTAATGAAATATAAAATATAAAAGGAGCTGGGCGTGGTGGCACATGCCTGTAATCCCAGTTCTTGGGAGGCCAAGACAGGAGGATTGCAGGTTCGAGGACAGCCTCAGCAAGTAGACTCTCATCAACCTAGGAAGACCCTGTTTCAAAACAAAAAATAAAAAATGGCTGGGGGTGAAGCTCAGAGGTGGAATGCCCCTGGGTTCAATCCCCAGTACCACAAATAAATAAAAATAAGAGGGCAGGGGATGTAGTATCAAAAAAACAAAACAAAACAAAACCACAGCCGCGGCGCCGCCCTGCCCCCCAGGCTCTCCAGAGCACTTTGCCCTTCCCGGCTCTGCAGCCCAAGCACTCTCGCGGGCCTCACAACGGGGTTTCAGGCCAGCAGCTAGTTGTGTATATGTATTTATTGTGGTACTGCAGATGGAACCCAGGGGCATTCTACCTCCAAGCTATACACCCCCAGCCCTATTTTTTTAAAAATTTGAAACAGGGTCTCTCTTAAGTTGATGAGAGTTTCGCTACTTGCTGAGGCTGTCCTCAAACCTGCGACCCTCCTGTCTCAGTCTCCCAAGTATTGGGATTACACATGTGTGCCACCATGCCCAGTTAGTTATGTATATTTCAAACTTAACCTCCACAATCAAACTAAGTTCCTGAAGGGAGACAATTTTCTTCCACAGCTTGGAGCCCCGCGGCGCACAGCTTGGAACGTGTGTTCGATGGTGACCCAGGGTTGACAGCTCAGCCAGGGTGCAGAGGGGAAGGGCAGCAATGGGGTCCTTCTCTGGTATTCGCAGCCAGGTGTTCCTAGGGGCAGGAAGGTGAACAGCAGGACCCTTCACTCAACAGGGCTGTAAAGGGCAGCTACCTGCCGAGGACGGAGACTCCCCAAACTCACCAGAGCCACAGCCCCACCCGCAGCGCCACCCAGAAAGCAAGCTTTCCGCTTGAGAGACTCCAACAGTAAGGTGGGGTTGATGTTGCGTCTCGTTTATTAATTCATCTAAGTTGTACAGTTACGAAGGTAACAAAATCGCAGCTGGAAGCCCGGGACTGTTCACACTGGCGCGGTGAGGTCAGTCTATGTTGCTGCACAGATTGGTTATGTTTGGTACCACAAGATGTTTATAATTCAGACAAAATGAGATAATTATGTACAGTAAAACAAAAGGGAGTCATTCAAGTATCAAAATATGGAGACAAAGATTAAATAACATTTTTATTACAATTCTGTCCCGCTGCCACACCACCAGCATTGCTCTCGTGAACTGCGTTCCGCGGGCCTGGCCTCAGCAAGCGACCGAGTTCACACCAGTTTCTAACGTCTGGAGGACTGCAGCTGGCCAGCTGTCGGCCCAGAGGGGTGTGCGGCCCTACAATGCAGAGCCGGCAGGAGGGGGGAGCAGAGGCAGGCAGGAGCGAGGCCCCACGGGACTGAGCGCACCCTGGAGCCACCCACTCGCGCACCATGCACCACGCACCACGCACCGTGCACATGGAGGAACGCGGGCCTGGGCCTGGCCTCCTGAAGCCTGCCCTTAGCGCTACAAGGTTCCTAAGGAAGGGAGAGACCTGCCCCAGAGGAGTGGAGGAGAGAGGAGCGAGCGAGAGCGAGGCCGCAGTCCTTCCTTCAGTCTTCAGAAGTAAGCCGATCTCACAAGACCCAGCTCCACAGCAGTCTAGCCAAGCCTTTCCGATATGAAACACCCTGAATAAATAAGATAGCAGCTTCAAGGGAGAGGGGCCTCGTGTGCCGTAGGGACGGGCACAGCTGAGGGGCTCATCGTAGTGTCTACAGTTCTTGCAGCAGACCGCCAGCTGCCGGAGAGCTCAGCACTGCGGCCCAGGACCCTGAGGTCTCCTTGTCCTTCCTGCAGGCTGTGAGCAGAGAGGGATCCTGACGGGCGAGAGGCAGGAGACCAAGAACATCTTCAAGGCCCTTGTTCGGTACCTGGAAGTGGAGGACGGCCTGCCTGTACTGCAGACAGGAAGCCCACAGGGCCTGGCGGAAGACACAGCCCCGTTGCCCGCCGACCTGGGGGTTGAGGGGGGCCAGGGGCGCGCCCGCACCCCAGCTTGTGGCCTTTGCTGGGGAAACCAAGTATTGCTGGAGCCTGGAACGTTCATCCCAGGACTGGCATGCAGGGCCCGCTGACATGCCCTGCGGGCGGCGTGCCTCTGCTGGCGACCTTGGGATGGCCTGGCTTTGCCGCTCCACCCCTGGGAGTCTGCCCTTCGTTTCTCCTCAAGTCCAGGAGGAAGACCACCAACCCAAGTTACTTTCAAAAGCAAAGCAAGCTAGCAGGAAGGTGAAGTGGCGGTGGTGTGCCAGGACACCGGCCTCCCCTCGAGGCCACACTGGGGGAGTCAAACGGACGCCACCCTGAAGCCAGGGGAGTGCCCGGCCGCAGAGAATACAACCATCGAACCCACGTGCCGAGGATCACAGTGAGCCCGCCACCAGCCCTGACAGGACAGGTCCAGCCTGCTGGCACGTGCGGGCTTGGCTGGCCTGCCGACTAACACCCCACACGGCTGCCTGTCCCCCTCTCCACTGGCATGGCGGCTGGCCTGGCACGCTTCCTGCCCACAGGTGAGCTGGCAGGCGCTCCCGGTGCTGCTCGCCAACCCCACCTGGCCACTGGACCCTCACATTTGGAACCCCAGAAACAGACTGCAAGTCCCTGTCCTGGTGTGTCTAAGGCTGTGCCGTCCCTGCAGAGCCCGAGGCCAGCTCTGGAAGGGGACACAAGGTTGGGTGGTTTGTAGAGAACAGCAGACTCTGAGAAAGCCACTGGATCCTGCCCGCAGCCTGCTCCTCTCAACTCACCTGCGGGCTGCCCGCCGCCTCCCTGTCACGTCGGGGCAGGCAGAGGCCCCGTCCCGGGGACAGGGGACCACACAGACTGGCAAGTTGGCTAGGCTCATTCCTCTATCCCGACCCCACAGCCATTTGTCTAAAGAGTGGCAGTTTTACGTAGAGGTTTGAGCCAAGTGTTAAAAGTTCATTTTATAAAAGGATTTTTTTCTATTAAAAACATGTATTCTGGACAAGTCACGTCTTGGCCTGCTGGAGGTCCAGTCTCTTCTGCTAGAGACCCGGGGCCAGACAGCGCATCCCCGAGGCCAGGCAGGGTGCTCCGCGAGGCCTGGCGGTGGCAGGCCCAGGCGAGAGCCGCGAGGAGGTCCCGCCGGCGGGCGGGCGGGCGGGCCAGGGTCTTCAGGGCTGCAGGCGACGGCGGCGGTGGCGGTGGCAGGAGCTTCGCCCCCGCGTCCATGTTTCCGCAGCACAGAGGCTCCTCATGGCTCAGCTTGGCAGAAGCAAACAATGGGGGGAGGACAGGGTTAACCAAAGGGGCCTGCGCAGAGTGGAGGAAACCGAGAGGAAACATAGAAGCAGCAGACAGTCCTCCACAGCCTCCCGAGCACTGGCCGCAGCCCAGCCCTCACGGCCCCTCTGGACAGACAGGCGACAGAGGGACCCACCCTGCTTCGTCACCGTGGACGTGACTGACCGACTGGCCTCTGCACTGGACTGCGCTACCTCTGCACGACTTCCCATCTCCTGCGCTCCTTTTGACCTGCGTCAAGTGCGGGCTGCTTCCAGGACTCAGCTCCGCCAGGCCAGCCACCCCACTGCCGGCCCGAGACTGCCGGGCCCTCCCGAGGAGCTGCGGCTGGGGGAGGCCCACATGGTGGCTGTCTCGAATCCCCACACTAGAGAAGTGTCAAAGCCCCCAGAGGCAGAGGAAGGGGCTTGGCCCAGGCCGCCGCGCTCGGCGCAGCCTCCCTCGTGCAGGGTCCTAGGGAAGGACTTCCTCCTCGGTGAGCTGGACTCTAGAGCCAGGCAGCCGGACCGGGGTCTCAATGGTGCAGACGTGCGGGGACAGCCACACACGTGCCCGTTCCTTGACACAGAAGGACGGGGCCTGCTGAGCGGACCCGGCACAAGCCCACAGGGCTGGGCTGTACCCTGGGCCCTCACAGAAAGCGGTCTGTCCCTGGTCACGAGGCCCTGTGAGCACAGGGCGGGGCTCCTGCACCAGGGGGTCACAGTGGTTGGTTGGGTCAGGAAAGGTGGGAACCGTTAGCTCCTGACAGCCAGCTGTGGCTGGGGACAGAAGACAGGAGAGGAGAGCCGACAGCCACCTCCGAGGGCGTGACCAGTTATGCCCTTCCGAATCTGCTCAAAGACCTTTCCCTGGGGACTTGCAGTGCCCACGCGGAGGCTCCTGGGCACGGCAGAGCCCCTCGGCCCCCTGGCTGCCCACCCGAAGGCGACTCACCCCCCGCTGTCCTCAGCCCCAGGGGAGGATTCACAGTGTTCGGTGGCATTAGGTACAAGAGCTGTGAACGAAGGATCGAGAGCTGCTGCCCCGAGCAGGGCAGGTCCCAGCGGAGGTGGCCGGGCGGCGGCACTGCAGGGAGAGCTGAGAGCAGAAAGGTCGGGCGGCAAGGCACAGTGACACTAGTGGAGACAGGGCGGTGGCTTAGAAGATAGTGGTCTCATACTTGGTGCTGAGGCTGCGCTTAGAGTCTGGCTTTGGGTCCACGATCCAGGAGACGCTGGCGTGAGACTGGGCCTCTTGGTCGCTGTCGGGTGGTTCCAGCTGCCAAACAAGGAGCCGGGGTGGAGAGTCAGAGAGGGGGCTCTGCGCCGGGGCCCGCGCCCTCCCTCAACGGCCCCTGGGAGCCAGCGTGGCAGGGGTCACCTCCCTAGAGCGTCTGGGGATGGCCACCTCTGGGGACAAGGATGCCCGGGGCTTCCTGGGACTGTCCAGGTAAAGGAACCTTGCCTTACTTGAGCCTCCTGCTCTAAGCCCCCAAACCTGTTCATGGTGGGCAGGAAGGGGACGCGGGGCCAAAGCTGAGGTGAGGCCAGGCCGCCACAGAGAGGACAGACAGGAAGACGGCGAAAGCACACACAGGGGAGGCAGAGGACATCAGGAACGGAGAGGAGAATGTCGGGTGGCAGAGGCCACCAGAGTGCGACCACAGTCACTTGAGGGAGACAACACAAGACAGCAGGAGGCGTAAAGACCTTGGCTCCGGGACTGACAGACGGCAGTGGTAGGTAGGAAGGACGGTGGGTGGTGCAGCTGTGACAGTAACAACAGCGACTATCGGGGGGCGGCGGCACCTGGGGCGCAGAGCAAAGCACACAGACACGGGGGTGACGTCACTGGGGTTCGCTGCCAGCCACGCGCTCAGCACCCCACGCTGGCCTTGTCCTGGGGGGCAGCAGGCAGCCTGCCTGCCTTAGACCATGGGAACTGTGGCCGCGAGGTGGACCAGGGCTCTGGGGACCAGCTACGTGAAAAGGGCCATCCGCCTGGAGGTGTGAAGTCCCCTCTGCACCCACTCCACCCCACACCCTGGGACCCGGGCCACGTACTGCAGACTTCCTCGTGCCGGCCCGAGGCTTAGGCACCGGTTTGGAAGATTTCGTCTCGATCGGCTCTGCGGCAGAGGCCCCGAGCACCCTGGACTTCTGCGCCTGCAGGGCCAGCTGGTAGGCCACCTCGAACGCCTGCCCCAGCGTCAGAATGATCTCGTAGGTGAGGTTCTGGGAGGAAGCAGATTGCACCTGAGGTAAAGGCTCAGCAGCCGCTGCCTCCCTGTCTTTGATACCTGCCCCGTCCTCACGGGTACAAGGAGCAGGGGTGTCCTCGCCCTGCGTGCTGGGAACAAGGGAACATTTGTTTTGGAAAAAATGTGTCCCAGTGCAAGTGGTACCTGAGGGAACAATTTGGGCAAAAATCATTTTGTAGCGAATGTGGTGACGCATGCCTATAATCCCAATACTTGTGCGCCAATAATCCCAGTACTTGGTAGGCTGAGACAGGAGGAGTGCAGGTTTGAGACCAGCCTCAACAAGCCTGTTTCAAAATAAAAAATGAGTCGGACGTGGTGGCGCACGCTTGTAATCCCAGTACTTGGGAGGCTGAGACCGGAGGATCCAGGTTCGTGGCCAGCCTCAGCTACTTTGTAAGGCCCTCTGCAACTTAGAGAGACCCTGTTTCAAAATAAAGAATAAAAAAGAGGGCTGGGGGTGTAGCTTGGAGGTAGAATGCCCGTGGGTTCAATCCCCAGTGCCAAAAAACTAAAAATTAAAAAAAATGAGAGTTGGGTGTGGTGGCACATGCTTGTAATCTCAGTACTTGGGAGGCTGAGACAAGAGGATCACAGGTTCAAGGACACCCTCAGCAACTTAGTGAGACCCTGTTTCAAAATAGGGCTGGGGATGCAGCTCAAAGGCAAAACGCCCCTCGGTTCAATCCCTAGTCCCACAAAAAAATACAAAGGGCTGGGAGTGTAGCTCACTGGTAGAACACCCCTGGGTTCAATCCTCTGCCACCAAAAAATAGGGGGAGGGGAAGAAGTGCCCAGGGGGCACCGAATAGTTTCTTTCTGAAAAGGGGGCAGTAAACCAGTAAGTGTGGGAATCCCCGTCTCATCTGTGAATGAAAGCTCAGTGACAGAATGCCCCAGGTTCAAGTCCCAGCACAGAGAAAAGCTGGGTATGCTTGTAATCACAGCTACGCAGGAGGCTGAGGCAGGAGGATCACAAGTGTGAGGCCGGCCTGCGCAACTTAGTAAGACCCTATCTCAAAATAAAATGAACAGGACCGGGGATGTAGCTGTGGTGGAGCACCCCTGGGTTCCAGCCCCAGTATCACACACATGCACACACAACTGTGTTTCCTTGTGCGTGATTTTGCCTGACAGAAGCACTAGGTGAATGCAAAACAAGTCACAAGAAAATATACAAAAACACACGCACCAGCCACACCAGTGCCACAGCTGCCCTGGGACCACCACTGCTGGCGCCAGCCTCCCGCCTCGCCCAGCCTGTGGCCACCCTCGCTCCCCTCTCCTCTCCTGCTCTCCTCACAGGGCGGCGGGCCTGGGGCCTGGCAGGTGCACCTCCACAGGCCAGCTTCGGGTGCTTTTCGAGTACAGAGCTATGTTTATTACAGTATTAAAGGTATTTCTTAGTGGTTTAATATAGATAAAATAGAGCCGAGCGATTGTAATCCCAGTACTTGGGAGGCTGAGACAGGAGGATTGCAGGTTCGCAGTCAGCCTCAGCAATTTGTGAGGCCCTCCGCAACTTAGTGAGACCCTGTTTCAAAAGAAAGAATAAAAAATCAGACTGGGGGTAGCAGTAGAATGCCCCTGGGTTCAATCCCAGTAACACACACACACACACACACACACACACCACACACACACATACACACACTAAAATAAAAATAAATAGATAAAATGGTGCTAGCTTTTGATAAGTTCCTTTTAAAAAATGTACCACTGACAAAGTTTGTGAGTGTGTTGTGGCCCGCCCCATCTGCCTATAAACCCTGTGGTTTGGTTTGGTTTTGGTACTAGGGATGGGATCCAGGGGCGCTCTATCACTGAGCTACATCCCCACTCCTTCTTATTTTGAGACAGGGTCTTGCTAAGTTCCTGAGGCTGGCCTTGAACTTGAGATCCTCCTGCCGCAGCCTCCAGAGTAGCTGGGATTACAGGTGTGCACCACCTTACCCAGTTCCATCTATTTTGAGAATGTAAAAATGGAATCATTCTTTGTGATTTTTTCTTTTTCTTTTTGGGATGACACTAGGGGTTGAGCCCAGGGCACTCCTCCACTGAGCTACATCCCCGCCCTTTATTTTTTAAGACAGTCTCGCTAAATTGCCGAGGTTGGCCTCAAACTTGGGATCCTCCTGACTCAGCTTCCCAAGTAGCTGGGATTAGACGTGGGCCACCACACCTGCCAGCCCTATGGTCTTTACCGTGTGATTATTTTACAAAGCACGATGGCTTTAGGAGCATGTGTGTTGTGTGACAGAACTATGTGGCAATTGTGAGCTATAGGTGAGCAGCCATTAACCGCAAGTGCTGTAGACCACCTCCCTTGAGGCGCAGAGCCCTGCAAGGGGTTATAGCCCCTCTTACAGAGGAGCGGCGGCCTTCCCAAGACCACACAGGACAGGTTGGGGGCTGGGGTCGAATGCCAGAGCCCAGGTTCCTAAACCCCCCTGGCCCAGAGCCCGTGGCGGCGGGTGGGCGTGTGGTGCCTACAACTGCAGGGACCTGGCCCCCCTGCTGGGTGAGGAGATGGCCTGGGGCGCCGGCCTCTTCTGTCCACGCCCTGTGGGCAGGTGTGTTAGGAGGAACTACCTCCCACAGAAGCTCCCCAGAGGAACCTGCTGCAAAGAGGGTGCTGCTGCCCAGGGGGATGCAAGGGCACCTTGGGGAGACGGCGTCTGCAGGGGAGGGCTAGGGAATAGGGCGGCGGGCCAGCCGACAGCAAGCCTGGGGGAGAGAGGCCTTGTCTGGCCCAAGAAACACTCGGCTCGTGCCTGTAATCCCAGTACTCAGGAGACTCAGGAGGCTGAAACAGGAGGATCGCAGGTTCAGGAAAAGCCTGACAACTTAGCAAGACTCTCAGCAACCTAGCGAGACCCCATTTCAAAACAAAATAAAAAGGGCTGAGGGTGTAGCTTAGAGGTAGAATGCCTCTGGGTTCAATCTCCAATACCACACACACACATACACATACACACACACACACACACACACGCTTGACCAGGAGCTGGAAAATGTCTGCCGGGCACACTGGGCCAGCCACTCAGTCCCCTCTGCTTCAGTCCTCCGGGGTGAACCATCTGCCATGGGCCAGCAGGGGCCAGGCCGCCAGCCCGTGCACAGCGCGCGGGGCCACTCCGGGCTCGGCCGCCACTCACCACGTCCACCGTGCTGAACACGTGGCAGTAGTGGTGGCTGGTCTGCAGGTCCTTGGTGATGTAGGCGAAGGTGCACAGGTCCTCCGGGTCCTGCGCGGCACAGGAGATGTTGCGGATCTCGTGCTCCGCGATGACGTTCTGCAGGGAGAGCGGTGCTCTGGAATTCCCCGGCTCCCTCAGGCAGGCCTCCGGCGTAGCCCATCCAGCCTCTAGCCATTACTGCCCTTCTCCCTCCCAGCCTACAGCATTAGCTGAACCCCCCTTTTCTGCCAGTGGGGGCGAGGGGCAGTGTCTAACCAAGCCCAGTTTAGGTCTGGGCCTCCACCCTCGACCACAGCAACTGAGGCAGTAAAATATTCCCAGCAGCCTTGAGCTCTCTCCAGCCCCTGCCACCTTCTGGGTGGGGGCGAGTGGGAGGAGTCTGGAAGGTGGGATCCCAAGCAGGGGGACACAGGAGGCACACTGCCGAAGGCCCCTGAGCAGGGGAGCTGGTGGGAGCAGCAGCGGTTGCTACAGTGGGACGGGAGGAGCCAGGGACAAGGACACCGGAGTCAGAGAGAAGCTGGGAGGCGGCGGAAGCAGGAAGCGGGGAGAGCTGAGGGTGCGGGCCCAGGTCCCACGGTTCTCGCAAGAAGAGCACCTTATTGGAAGCGTCGATGAACTTGACACCTTTGTACGTGATAGACAGGATGATGGTGGGGATCTTCTTCATGTGCTCGGTGGATTTCTACAGGAAACAAGGGGTGGTCCTGAGAACACCCCTTGCCTCTGATTCCAGTGCCCATCTTTCCACAGCGTGGTGGGGCTGGTGCTCTCCACTGCGGCTTCCTGTCCTAGCCAGTCCCCTCCCGCCCCACCCCGCAGGCAACCTACCCGCATCTTGGCACAGGCGTCCTGCGTGGATTCCGTCCCTCTCAGATCTTTGATCAGCATGGAGCCCAGGTACTGTGTGGGTGAGTAGTGGGGCTTAGGAACGTCTGTGGTGCCACGTAGGGCCACCACCCACCTTTGGGTCGTAACCCTCTCCAACATCCCCTCTGCCCCAGCTGGGGAGGACCCTACCCAGAAGCCTCGGCGCCTCCCCTTAGCTGCTGGGACTGCAGGGTGGGGAGCAGGGCGGCTGCTGGGGGCGGGGTGACTCACGTTGGCCTCATAACCGCAGGACTCGAAGATGAGCTTCTCGGGCTGGTGCTGCCAGCTCTGCACCGGGGCGTAGGGGGTGGTCAGGCTGGGCGGCCGCAGGGTGAGCTTGGCTTCACGGGGCTCCTCCTGCAGAACATGCCAAGGAGCTCACGGGCCGACCTCGGCGAGGCCAGGGGTCAGCGCGGAGGACAGGAGCGACAAGCACTTCAGAGGCACTATCGACACCAGAGAACAGGCAGAGCCACGGGGCCCAAACCCGAGGCTCCAAGGTGTCTGAGTCTTGGAGGAGATGGGGAGTGTCCATGTCGCAGAGCGCGGGCCTCCCGTGCAGCAGAGAATGCTGGTGCCCGCAGCAGGGGCCTGGGCGCCTCACATCCCAGCCAAGGCCGAGGACTGGCGTAGAGAGCTGGGCAGAGAAGGTGGACCAAAGCCACAGCGCGCCCTGACAGTAGAGGGACACAGCCTGAGGGCCAAGGACAGGCCAGGGGTCTGGGCAAGGCAGGAGGGGAGACAGGCAAGTCCCAGTGAATCTGAGAGCCCTGGAAGTGATGCCCTGCAGGGGCGGCACCAGGGCAGTGCGAGTGTCCAGCCATGTCCAGCACAGGCCACTGGGGGGCAGCAGAGAACCCATGCTCAGCGGGGCGGGGGGCGGGGCAGGAGTTGGGACAAGCAGGAAGGAGGCCAGGGTCACAGAGCAGCAGAGCTGTGCTCATGGGGACCGGGATGCAGGAGCGGTGCTCCGGGGACAGGCTGGAGTTGCCTCCTGACCTCGATGCCAACCCAACAGTGCCGGGTAAGGGGCAGCAGGTGGCGCCCGGAGGACGCGGCCACAGCCCCTCCTGCCCACCTGGATTCGGAAGCGCTCTGCGCGGGAGGCGGGGTCCTGAAGACTGTCGTGCCACCTCCTGCCCGTGTCCCCCGAAGGCAGCAGCAGGTCCGCCGACCGCCCGGTGCAAGAGTCGGCCTGGCTCAGCGGGGACGAGGTCTGGGAGATCAAGTCCTGGCACTGTACGAGGAGAGACTGGGTGAAACTGACACGCCACAGCCCGGGCACGGCTGGAGGCGTCCGCTGGGCCCGGGCACCGGCGGCATCAGTGGGACGGGAGGAGTGGGCGCTAAGAGGCAACACCAGGAAGGCATTAGACAAAGGGCACACTGGGCCGGAAGCCCGTGGGGCAGGCAGCGGGCCTGCCTGCTCAGGGTGAAAGAACCAAATCCTCCCTGGAGCCCAGGAGGCCAGCCAGCCCAGCCGTGTGGAGGGGTGGCCGCCGGGAGCGAGGGCTACAGGTCCCCCGCCTGGGGCATACAGGACGATGGCTATAGGGTGGGGGCCACTTTACTTTTTTTTTTGGCACGGGTGCTGGGGAATGAACCCAGGGGGACTCTACCTCTGAGCTACACCTCCAGCCCTATTTTATTTTCTATTCAGAAACAGGGGCTCACTAAGTTGCTGAGGGTCTTGCTAAGCTGCAGAGGCTGTCCTTGAACCTGTGATCCTCCTGTCTCAGCCTCTCAAGTACTGGGATTCCAGGCCTGTGCCACCATGCCCGGCTAAGCCACTTTTGTTCACATTTATCAAAGATAAAATCATCTGTCACGATCCATGGCAGGTTTGGGGCACAGGACCAAACGCAAAGCCCTTTGCTGAGACGGCACTCAGCCCTACAGGCAGCAGCGAGGCTGCGGCCGCCTCCGCTCTCCATCTAACAGTTGCTCTGTGTTTGGTCCCCAGAACGGGGCAAGGCCTTGGCTCCCTCACAACACGCAGAGGAGGAGAAAACAGTGCGTGTTCTGAAGCTGCTGCAGAGCTCAGGGGTGCCGGACACGGGGCGGGGGCAGGGCAGGGCGGGGGCGTCACAGCATGAAGCAGGCTCCAGCCTGGTGGGTTTGGGAGAGCCCATCCTGAACCACAGGCTCTGGGCCCTGCAGTCAGGGTCACCTGGCTTGAGTGACACATTGTCTGCCTCCGAGCTACACCCCCAATCCCAGTGTATTTTTATTAAATCTAATTAATTAATTTTTTTTGCAGTACTGGGGATTGAACCCAGGGGCATTCTACCTCCGAGCTGCACCCCCAGCTCTATTTTTTATTCTTTCTTTCTTTATTTATTTATTTTGCGGTACCGGGGATTGAACGCAGGGGCATTCTACCTCCGCGCTATGCCCCCGGCCCTATTTTTTATACTTTATTTTGAAACCGTGTCTCACGAAGTTGCGGAGGGCCTCACTAAGGAAAGAGACAGACAGGGAGAGAGAGAGAACGAGAGAGCTGAGGCTGGCCGCGAACCCAGATCCTCCGGTCTCCACCTCCCAAAGTACTGGGATTACAAGTGTGCGCCACCACGCCCGGCGTTTATTCTTTATTTTGAAACAGGGTCTCACGAAGTTGCAGAGGGCCTAAGTAGCTGAGGCTGGCCGCGAACCTGGATCCTCTTATCTCAGCCTCCCAAGTACTGGGATTACAAGCGTGTGCCACCACGCCCGGCTCTTATTTTATTTATTTATTTATTTTTTGAAACAGGGTCTTGCTATATGTTGAGGCTGGCTTCAAACCTGCGATCCTCCTGTCTCAGACTCCCCAGTACTAGGATTACAGGCGTGTGCCACCATACCCAGCTTTATTTCTTTTGAAAAGGTCTTGCTAAGTTGGTGAAGGCCTTACTAAGTTGCCGAGGCTGGCCTTGAACTCGTGATCTTCCTGTCTCAGCCTCCCAACTACTGGAATTGTAGGCCTATGCCACTGCACCCAGTTGTGAGGTTCTTTAAAATGCAGGTCCTGCCGGGCGTGGTGGCACATGCTTGTAATCCCAGTACTTGGGGAGGCTGAGACCAGAGGATCCGGGTTCGCGGTCAGCCTCAGCTACTTAGTGAGGCCCTCTGCAACTTAGTGAGACCCTATTTCAAAATAAAGAATAAAAAATAGGGCTGGGGGGTGTAGCCTGGAGGTAGAGTGCCCCTGGGTTCAGTCCCTGGTACTGCAAAAAAAAAAAAACAAAACCACGCAGGTTCTCAGTCAGGCGGGGTGGTGCACGCTTGACTCTCATCAACCCAGCAAGACCTTGTTTCAAAATAAAAATAAGATAGGGCTGGGGGTATAACTCGGAGGTAGATGCCCCTGGGTTCCATCACCAGTACCGCAAAAAATAAATTAAATGCAGGTCCTCTTGTCCACCCTACCCCAGGAATCCTAAATCCAAAGGCTTGGGAGGAGGCCTGCGAGGCTGCGCATCCTGCCAGGGGATCCCCAGCTTTGGCTCTAGTCAGAGTTGGAAGGGGCTCCCCAGCCTCACCACCCCCTGCTGGCCGCGCTGAGTCTCACCGCCTGAGCAGCCCCAGCTAAGCCTGGGATCCATTTCTTTGCATTTTATTTCCTTGATATATTTAAACTACATCCTTTATTATAGGGCTTCCCAAGCACCTTGGACTATAAATGGTCGCCATGAAATTTATAAATAACCAGCCCAGAGCATCTCCTGTGCTCCTATCTTGACCCCAGTGGAGGGGGACTGCTGCTCCTGCCCACTGCGTCACTGTCCCTGAAGAATTCATGAAGTGCAGGGGACACGCACAGGCCTTTCCTCGCCCCACTCACCCTCAGCTGGGAGAACCGCGGGGGCTTCTGTGGCGGTTCCTCATAGGGCCGCTCTGCGAGGGAGGCGATGATGCGCTTGCGGTGGCCCAGCGGGTGGACCTTCAGGACCTGTGACGACGAGGAGGCAGCGGTCAGCGGCTGGCGGGCCGCGGCTGGGGGGCCGTGGGTGCACATACTCACATTGACCAGCTCCAGCTCCCAGAGGCTCTTCACAGTGTCGATGGAGCTGTAGCCACTGGACAGGAAGGAGTGGACGTAGTCCTGCAGCCCCAGCGAGTCCAGCCAGGCGGGCACGGACGGGGGGCCGCTGCCATCGTAGCCCAGGGCCTTCACCTGCGGGCCGATACCTCAGACTCAGCTGGAGATGGGGCCACAGGGCCTGGGCTCCTCGGCACCCATCCTCCCTGTGCACAGCCTGTTCTATCATGGCTGCCAGAGCACCCCTGGGTCGGGGAAGACGGCCTCGCAGGTAGGGCGACACGGAGAAGGGTCTGCACAATGCCAGGAGGGACATGGACCCTGCAGCCGCACGGCCGAGGGGCAGAGGCTCGGGCTGACCAGCTCCCAGCCCCCCGGGAAGACTGTGCTGCGGGCTACTCCCAGGCCTCCCCTGGGGTCAGGCCGGGCTGGCCGGGCACAAGTGAGTCAGGAGAGACCCCCAAGGCGGCTCTGGTGACAGGCCGAGCCTGTGGCACCAGGTTCCTGAGCCAGGAGGGCCCACAGGCCCTCCGTGTCACCCTGACAAGCGTCTCATTGTCCCTGGAACTCTGCTGACTCCAGGGGACTCAGCGGATAGGACAGTGTGCCTGCCGGGCTCCCCAACGTGGGGTAGACACCCCACCAAGGTCTGCGTGTGCCAGAGCCACGCCCCTCCCGTTCCCAGGCCGGTGGCATTGGAGCCGGTGCTGGCCTGGCATGGGCGGGCTGCAGAGCCGGCAGCGGTCACCTTGGGCAGGGAGCGAGCGGCCTGGAGCAGCTTCCGCCGGTGCTGTGGGTCGCTGATGCCGATCTCCCGCAGGTCTTGCTCTTCCATCACGTTAGACCCCTGGAAGCAGAGAGAGGATGTTAGGGCCCCCCAAAATGACGCTGCCACCAGCCAGGTCAGCCTTTCATGGCCCCACACGGAATTCTCCTTTAGTTGAATGTGCTGGCACACGCCTGTAATCCCAGTCCTTAAGAGGCTGAGACAGGAGGATCGCAGGTTGGAGGCTAGCCTCAGCAATGTAGCGAGACTCTCAGCAACCTAGCAAGCCCCCATTTCAAAATAAAAAGGGCCGGGTGTGTAGCTTGGAGGTAGAATGCCCGTGGGTTCAATCCCCAGTGCCACTTGCATGCCTGCACACACACAAATTCCTTTACCATAAGCACCAGGAGGGCGTGGGCCGGCGCTCCCGGGCAGGAGGCCGGGTGGGCTGCAGGCGAATCTGCCTAGACTGCACACTCGGGGACGTGCTCGGGTGCTGACCTGGGTCAGCACAGCCCAGGCCCAGCCATCAGGCCAGGCCCCTGCGGGCAGACGTGTTTTTCTGGGAAGAAGGATCCACAACCTTCCATGGTGAGAAGCGAGTACAGGAGTGCCAGGTTCCCCAGGGAGTGACTCTGATTCCTAGGCTGTCACAGCCACCGCAGGCGGGCAGCCGGTGACAGGCGCAGGTGCCCAAAGGGCCAGTCCCGCCTCAGGAGAGGCCTCACGGGCAGCCCTGGGGAGGAGGCAGGGCGGAGCTGAGCCGCCTGTCGGTTGTCACTGGCCGCCGCTGGCCATAGAGCAGCAGAGAGGCCAATGGACACGCCCGGCTTCCAGCCCTTCTTATATCTGCCTCTATGGATGTCTTCCCCACAGTAGAAACATTTTTTTTTAAGCCAGGTGTGGTGGCACACACTTGTAATCCCAGTACTTGAGAGGCTGAGAAAGGAGGATCACAGATTTTGAGGCCAGTCTCAGCAATTTAGTGAGGCCCTCTGCAACTTAGTGAGACCCTGTTTCAAATTAATAAAATAAAATAGGGCTGGGGTGTAGTTCAGAGGTAGAATGCCCCTGGGTACAAGCCCCAGTACCACAAGGAAGAAAACTCTGCATTTTTCCCCCTCAGGAGAAAAGTTATGTGAATTTATTGTAGAATTTTTTTATGTATATGTGGTACTGGGGATTTGAACCCAGGGGCATTCTACCCCTGAGCTACACACCCAGTCCTATTTTGTTTTTTATTTATTTATTTATTTTTTTGCGGTACTGGGGATTGAATCCAGGGGCATTCTACCTCCGAGCTACACCCCAGCCCTATTTTGTGTTCTTTATCTTGAAACAGGGTCTCACTAAGTTGTGGAGGGCCTCACTAAGTAGCTGAGGCTGGCCACGAACCCAGATCCTCCTGTCTCAGCCTCCCAAATACTGGGATTACAAGTATGCGCCACCACGCCCAGCTCTTATTTTGTAACAGGGTCTCACTAAGTTGCTGAGGGCCTTGCTAAGTTTCCAAGGCTGGCAGTGAACATGTGATCCTCCTGTCTCAGACTCCCAAGTACTAGGATTACAAGTGTGTGCCGCCATGCCCAACTGCAGAAAATTTTGAAAATGAAAAAACACCAAGAAAAATGTAAAGGCCATCTGTACATCTGTCATCTGGGGGGAGACCATATGGCTCCACTCTGATACATTTTTTCTAAATGAATTAATTCTCTTAAAAAGGTAAGATTGATGCTGGGCGTGGTAGTTCACACCTGTAATCCTAGTGACTCAGGAGGCTGAGGGAGGAGGATCACAAGTTCGAGGCTAACCTGGGCCACTTAGCGAGACCCTGTCGCAAAATAAAAAATAAAAAGGGCCGGGGGTGTATCTCATGGGAAGAGAAAGAGTGCCCTTGGGTTCCATCCCCAGTACTGCAAAAAAAAAAAAAAAAAAAAAAAAGAACCACTTCCACCATTTTGGTATATTTTCTAAGCTTTTTTTTTTAGTTTAGTTTTTAGCATAACTGGGATTGTAGTGTGTGTGTGTATGGTTTCTGAAACCTGCTTTTTGCACATACCAATACACTGCCTGCAAACATTTCCCTGTGACATTTAACTTTATAAGTGTCTGGCACGGCTGCACACACCCAGCACAGCCACCATTCAACCTGCTGCTGACGCCAGGCCTGCCTCAGGCCCTGCTGACCTGGCTGCCGGTGCTGTAGGAGGTCTCTTTTCTTTTCTTTTTCCCTTTTTTTTTTTTTTTTTTTTGGTATTGGGGATTGAATCCAGGGGCATTCTATCTCCGAGCTACACCCCCAGTCCTATTTTATTATTTGTCTTTAAACAGGGTCTCACCAAGTTGCTGAGACTGACCTTGAACCTGTGACCCTCCCGTCTCAGCCTACCAAGTGCTGGGATTACAGGTGTGTACCACCACGCTACTTAGTGAGGCCCACTGCAACTTAGTGAGATGCTGTTTCAAAAATAAAAAAATTAAGCCGGGCGTGGTGGCTTATGCTTGTAATCCCAGGGAGGCTGAGACTGGAGGATCTGGGTTTGCGGCCAGCCTCAGCTACTTAGTGAGGCCCTCTGCAACTTAGTGAGACCCTGTTTCAAAATAAAGAATGAAAAACAGGGCTGGGGGTGCAGCTCAGAGGTAGAATGCCCCTGGGTTCCATCCCCAGTACCACACATACATGCACGCATGTACACACACAAAAGGGCTTGGTGCCAAGACCGCCCAGAGCGGCTTTACCTCACGGTCTGAGGACAGAGCAGAACCCAGGCGACTCTGCTTTCTGCCCTCAGCCGCCTGCTGGCTGTTTCAGAGGAAACACCACCTTGCCACCTTACACACAGCAGTCTTTTGAGCCCTGATGTCACATGTCACCACATAGAACAGCATGTCCTCTTCAGAACTTATGGCCCACGAAGGAAGAGGGTCAAATGAAATCCTTTAACAGAGGATGAGCGGAGGCAGAGAAACCTGCCCTGGCAGCATGGCGGGCCGAGGAGGACCAGGCCCCCATCCTGCCCTCGGCCGCCAAGCAGAGCTCTGGGTTTCCTCTCGCGTTCACCCCATCCAGTTCACAGAACTGTGACCCGCCTGAACCTCACGGGAGCAGGTGGCAGGAGGGCCTCGGCCATCCACAGAGCTCGCTTGGGACGATTCCCTGCCAGCTCCTCTCCTGGCCTTTGCAGAATGGCTGCTGATCCAGGGTGGGCGCACGGACCACGCCGGGAGTGATGGGCTGGCGGCCTAACTGACCCCGCACCAGGCCCTGACCTTGGAGACAGCTGAGCTGGAGGCCCAGAGGTAGCACCTCCCTGGGAAGGAGGAGCCGGGCCTGGAGTAGGAGGCGGGAGCACCACCCTGGGCCTGGAGCACCCAGCTTCCAGCCCTGCTCCGCAGCCTGCCTGAGGAGTGACCCTGGGCTGACGACTGAATCCCAGGCCATGCACTGGCGTCCTGGACCGCAGGGGCCCGCGAGCCTCAGTTATAACTGAGGTCTACAGCTTGGGCAGAGACCTGGGCCCACTGCCTGCTGCACGTGGGATGAGGGGGCTTGGCTAAGGGGATGCGGGGAAAGACCCCTGCTGCCGCCCATACCAAGATGGCAGCAGTCAGAAGCCAAGGACCGGGACACGTCTGCCCGTCCAACTCCACCTCACAAGCGGAGCTGGCTGAGTTAGCAGTCATGAAAATAAGCATTGCAGAAAGTTCTTCAGGACCCTGGAGAAGGCTGGGCAGGCAAGGAGGGAGGGCGCGAGGCTGCACCAGTGGGAAAGGGCCAAAGCTGCCCTCGTGTCCAGGTGGTAGCGCTGCCCCGGCCCGGCGCCCGCCCCACGAGGACCTGGCAGAGACCAGGAGGCCTGGGAGCATCGCCTCCTGGGACGTCTGAGGAATGGAGTTCTTAACTGACCACAGGGTTTCATCTAAGAAGCAGGACCTGCACTTGTCTAAGAGAACCCCTTCCCAAGCCTCGGCTCCAGCCGTTCTCTGGCTTCAGGCCCTACTCAGCTGAGCAGAAAAAGTCCTAATGCAGAGTCGGCTCGTGCAGCGCTCTGTGGAGACGGGGCCGAGGCCGGCAGGGAAAGCCGAGGCAGGCACACGTGGCACCAATGCTCAGGTGGGCGGCAGTCCCTGGGATCTGGGACAGGAGAAGGAATGGGAGGGATGCTGGAGGAGGGAGCACAGGGCAGAGCAGAAAACAAGGGCTCCGTCCCCATGGCCCACACGAAGCCCCCAGCCCACAGGAAGCCCCTGGCCCACAGGAAGCCCCCGGCCCACAGGAAGCCCCCGGCCCACAGGAAGCCCCCGGCCCACAGGAAGCTGGCTAATGGGCTGGAGAGGGGGAGACAGCCCGGGGTCAGGATAGGAAGGGCACCTCCGGGGTCGGGGGACCTGGTGGGCAAGTTTCATGAATGCGGTCAAGAAGGTCCTCCTGGCCCAGCCGACGCCTTTCGCTCGCCCTCTTCCCCACCAGCGCTCTCCAACAGGGGGACAAGTCTCAGAAACAGGTGTGCGACCCCGCCACATGGCCTGAGGCCCCTGGAGCAAGAATGGAGGGGAGGAGCAGAGGCCCCCCAACTGCGGGCCAGGAAACACTGGCCTTGCAACTGCAACCATCGCTAAACCATCTTGAGTCGCAGCCAGACTCATTTCCACGTGTCACGCATCCACCCAGCCATGACTGGCCTCCTCGCAGCGGCTCTCAACGCTATACGCAGGCTCAGAGCCCTTGGGGCTCCACCACGCGTGGCTCCACGGCCCTGAGGCTGGGCCCAGCCCCACTCCACCACCCCAGCCAGCCTCTTCCTCCACCATTGGCAGACTCCGCCCCCACCTGCCTCTCCTCTACAATCTTTCCAAGTCCCAGCTTCAAGCTTGGACAGCGAGGACGAGTGTCTTGGTCCTGCCGCGTGGATGGCACCTCTGCCTCTGGCCCGCCCCCGCCCCAGCTGGGACTCCGCCAGGCAGTATGGGAGCCTGGTGAGCAGCTCTTCTCCCCTCTGCTCCGCACCATGGCGGCCCGGCGCTTGGCTGTTCTGCTGTCTGTGTTGCTCTGTGCGCTCTGCTTCCCCGGCTGGACCGGAACCATCTTGAGACACCTACATGCTCTGCTGTGTCCACATCCATTCACCGCACTCTTGAGTGTGACACTCAAGAGACAGAGAAAACCATCACACTCCAGAAGAATCAAGCTGCTGAGAGCCCCGAAGACATGTGACTGACTCCCTCGCAACGCCTGTGAAAGATCAAGTTCACCCTGCGCGAACTTTGTGTCTCAATTTCGCTACTCAACACTCCAAGTGAACATCTCACGTCAGGCATTCCTTAAAAACCTGTCTGCGTACCGCTCCAGGCTCAGGACGCCGTTGCTCCGCTGGCCACCTCCTGCGGTCGGCTGTGTCCCGGTGGCACGTGCCGACGAGTGGCCGCCTCCCTTCCTGCCGACTGAACACATCCCTCCCTTCTCCTGAGACACGGTCCGTGCTCACATGAGCTGGCTGTGGTGCCCAGTGGTGTGCTGGGCAGGCTGGCAGACACGGGAGCCTCCCTCCCCATGCCTGTCCCTGGCACCGGTGTCCATCCCAGCAGCACAGGGCGCACATGGAAGACCCCATCGCCCTGGTCCCAGCCCTCCAAGCAAAGGCCCTTCCTGCCCGCAGGTCGAAGTCTGGACAGAGTTCAAGCCGCGAGCCTTGCTTGCTGGGCTCAACGTCACATCGCAGGAGGACCAGGCCGGAGGCGGAGCGTCGAGCCCGGACAAGAGAGGACCCCGAGGCCATGACAGCGGTCTTTGCTCTTCTTAAAATGTGTATGTGTGGCCCCAAGAGTAAAACTGAGAACAAGGAACAGAAGTAACAAGGAAACAGACTCAATATAAAGAAGGCTCTAAACCCGCCAGGGCCTGAAGGGATGAACTGGCTACTACTTTGGGTTTTTGGTACTAGGGATTGCACCCCGCAGCATTCTAACTCCGAGCTACATCCCCAGCCCTTTTTATTTTATTTTTTTTAATTTTGAAACAGGGTCTCGCTAAGTTGCTGAGGCTGTCCTCAAACCTGCAATCCTCCTGTCTCAGCCTCCCAAGTACCAGGATTACAAGCATGTGCCACCACGCCCGGCTCAATGGGCTACTACTGTGTAATGCAGTGAATCCTCCGCCACTGGAAAAACAGCATGGTAGAGCTTATCCGGAAGGGGTTCAGGCAGAGAGGACCACCAGGCCACATGACAATCAAGGCCCCTGCCCCGAGTGGGAGCCGTGTGACACTCAAGAGGGCCCTGTACTCTTGTCATAGGGAAGTCCCACAGTAGCACTCTGTGAAACACCCTGGGTTTCCAGATGTTCCCACTACATCTGGAGCCTGGCTTACTGGAGAAACGCCTCCAAGGGAAACATTTGTGGCCTTTGAAAACCAAACCGCATGGGGCCATACCACAGCTAACAAGATAGAAATTATACCACACACATGAGGGAATGCCTCAGTAACAAAAATGTCCCCCTTCCTGGACTTTCTTCTTTTTTCTGGTTGCTAAAACTTAAGGCCCATCTGCCAGTTTACATGAAGTTACCCGGGATGCTGTGCGTGGCTACTCAGGGGTGTGAAGTAACACACCGGCCCAGTGCATTCTGACTCCACCTGCTATTGCCCACCTGACCGGGCGCCCCGGAAGGGCCCTGAGGGCTGAGCTGCTGGCCTCCCATGCTGAGGGTCCTTCCAGTGTAGGACGAGAGGCTCTGAGCCTGGAGTGGACATCTGGCCCAGGGCCACACTTCCCCAAAGGCACACCCAGCTGCTCTGCGGTCTGGAGCCCACGCAGGGGCAGGGAGGCAGTTCCAAGGAGTCTTGGGACTATTCGAGAGCTAGGAACCCTTTCCAAAACAGCAGAGGAGGGCTGAGAACGCAAGGACCCAGCCTCCACTATACTGAAGTACAAGGAGGGGCGTCCTGGGGTTGAGCCACCCCCACTTCCTATCTGTCGGCCAGTCTAATGAAGGGGTGCACAGAGAGGAAAGGCCCCTAGGAGCCGAGGGCCGCCATCCCTGCTGGCAGGCTGAGCCCCACCCCCACCCCAGCTCGCCATCCTTCCCCAAGGACTGTGTGAGTCAGGGTTAGGTCACAAGAACCAGAAATATACTCAGTCTAATTTTAAAAAGAAAGAAAAATAAATTGCTATTTTAAAACTTAAAGACTGTGTGTGTGTGTGTGTGTGTGTGTGTGTGTGTGTGTGTGTTAGTTACTGGGGACTAAACTGAACTCAGGGGCATTCTACCTCTGAGTTACACCCCAGCCCTATTTTATTTCTTATTTGGAAACGGGGTCTCACTAAGTTGTAGAGGGCCTTCTAAGTTGCGGAGGCTGGCTGAGAATCTGCGATCCTCCTGACTCAGCCTCCCAAGTACTGGGATTACAAGTGTGCGCCACCATGCCCGGCTAAAACTTAAGATTTTTTTTTTTTTTGCAGTACCGAGCATTGAACGCAGGGGTGTTCTACCTCCGTGCTACACTCCCGGCCCTATTTTTTATACTTTATTTTGAAACTGGGTCTCACGAAGTTGCGGAGGGCCTCACTAAGGAGAGAGAGAGAGAGAGAAAGAGACAGGGAGAGAGAGCGAGAGAGCTGAGGCTGGCCGCGAACCCAGATCCTCCGGTTTCCGCCTCCCAAAGTACTGGGATTACAAGTGTGTGCCACCACGCCCGGCAAAACTTAAGATTTCTAAAAGCTGAAAAATAACTGCCCGAAGCTGGCTTTGGAGAAGCGGACCTCACTGTCTGTCCTGGAGATGGAGATGGTTCGGGGGTGAGGTGAGCTGTCCCAGCCAGGGTTCCCCCTGGAAGCCACAGGCCAGCTTTCTATTTGTGTGTGTGTGGTGCTGAGGATTGAACCCAGGGGCATTCTAGCTCCAAGCTACACCCCCAGCCCTACTTTTTTTTTTATTCTTTATTTTGAAACAGGGTCTCATTAAGTTGCGGAGGGCCTCACAAAGTAGCTGAGGCTGGCCACAAACTGGGATCCTCCGGTCTCAGCCTCCCAAGTACTGGGATTACAAGCGTGCACCACCACGCCCGGCTTGCAGGCTGGCTTTCTTAAGCAGTAACTGAACCCAGCCTGGTCAGCAGGAACCCCACAGCACCCCACTGGAGAGCAGGGACGGGCGGGGAGCACTGCGCAGACTCTCACCCTGCCCCTCACCCTAGGCGGCAGGGCAGGTGGCCCAGGCTAGAGACCTGCTTCAGAGGGGCAGGCGACTCAACAGGGACCCAGGCCTGTACCCCAGGGACTGTGATGCGGGGCCGGGCTTCCGGGAAGTGAGGAGGAGCAGGGGCCACACGAGGCTGGCTACATTCACCTCAAACAAGCTTCCGTGTAACTCGTGCAGGGAGGCGACTTCCAGGGTGTAAGTGGCTGCGCCGCCACCCGCCCCGCCTAGAAGAGGCTTGCCTCAGAGATCAGAGCGGGACTGGGCGTTTCCACTCTGCCAGTCACAGCAGCGTGACCCTGAGCACGCCACTTCACCTCGGAACCTCCTTTCCTTCACGTGGAAAATGGAGATGAGAATGTCTGTACGCATGTCAGGGCTGCTGGGAAGAGTCGCCGCCCAACCAAAGAATACACGCGAACCGCTGAGCTGGGCACCCGGCCCGCAGGGGCGCTGATGAGAAGCGAGCGGTCGAGGTTAGGGTTAGGGTCACCGTGACGTCAGACGCCCGCTCTGGGGTGAGTCAGAGCCTGGTCCGACCCACGGGGCTTGGGGCTTCCGGGTGAGGGGCAGTGAGGGGCACTGCTCTGAGCCACCTCAGAGTGGACACTGCACCCTAAGCCGGGTCCCTGCTCCACGGAAGCCAGCGTGGAGACACCTGGGTTTTGCTTTTTGACCCCTTGTGTTCCGCCAGAGAGTAAAGATTTACACCCCAGAAAATCCTCGGACCCGCTCTGAGGCTCTGCTTCAGTGGCAATCACTGGACAGCTAAGCTGTGGGAAGCAAAGGGCATTCCTGGTGCCCAGCTGAGAAACCCGGCCTGAGCCTGAGGGAGGCAGGACCCTCGTGACAGCGCTCTCCCCGCGGGACGGTTTCTGAACGGGGCGAGGACACAGGCACAGGCGTCCAGTCCCCTCGGTCCCTCTTGCCGGGGATGAGAATGACATACTGTCGGGCTCCAGCGGGGCGCGAGGAGGCCGTGGGCACTTACCAGGAAGCGGACATCGTCAAAGCCGTTGAGAAGCAGCCTGCTCTCGTACTGCGGCAGCCCCAGCGACTCCAGCCACTCCCCGACGCTCTGCTCCAGCGCGCGCGCACCTGGCGAGAGAGGGAGCGGCAGACGCTTGAGGAGGGAAAGGCCATTGAGGCGGTAGCAGCGGCACTCCGAGGAGGACAGGTGGCACTGCCACATCATCGTCACCACCATGGAGCAGCCAGGCTAGGGACCAGAGACCAGAGCCCAGAGCAGCGGGCACACGGCTCCTCTTCCACGTACAGGCCGCTGCCAGGCACCCACTGCCGCGCACACTGCCCAGCCGCTCACACCCCCTCGGGCTGGGCTGCTCTGGGCCGCCGTGGCACATGCATGACCTTGCCTCGGGCCGGGGGAAGCCACCCCCAAGAGTCTCGGGTCAACTCCTCATCAGCGTTCACACAGGCTACAAAGTCTGTCCCCACGGGCACGGGGGGCCGGGGAGCCCCTAAGCGCTGCAAGCCCTGCCGCTGCTCCTATCCATGCAACTTCCGGAGCCCCTGCGGGCCGTGGCGAGGGGCAAGTTCTGCGACCTTGCAGCACACATGGGTCAGGAGAGCGCACACATCCTCATGCAGCCGAGGGGCTCAGGCACACAGCAGCCAGGGCTCCGGGAAAACGGCGGCGGCAGCGGCGGTGCATGGGGACGGGCACATGCAACACAAGCAGCACGGGACGCGCAGGGGAGAGAGGCGCGTTTACTTGTTCTCCCCCAGCAGTCCCGGAACAAGCAAACCATGGCCCCGGCCCTGGGCGCTCAGAGGCTCGTGGCGGGCGGGCGGCAGAGGGCTGAGCAGGGTCAGGTTCGGCACTGCATTCTGCCCGGCGGCACGGCCCGTCCCCAGCTAGCCTCTGGTGGCCAGGGCGCTGTCTGAAGAGCTGCCTTCCTGGGCTGGGCTGGCTCGCGGGGGCTGGGCAGTCATTTTCCTCTTCTGACAGGGGCCGTTCCGTGACTCGCCTGCCCGCTCAGGTGGAAAGCAGGCAGGCAGATTCAGCGCTTGGCTAAAGAAGACAAAACCCAAGCAGATAAAAGAGAGAAAAAAAGGAAGCGGTCCTCTGTCAGCTGAGCGGTGGCGCTTAAGTCTGTGCACGTTCCGCGCGGCTCTCTTCGGCTGAGTGATGACACAACTGTGTCCCGGGTCTCCGGATCGCGAGGGGCTCCTCCACGGATGAGCGGGGGAGGGAGGACATTTATTTGCTGAGCTCCTCAGTGCAGGGAGGACAAAGTTCAGCCCTTCTTGGCCATTCTTGGGTGTGCTGAGCTGCACACCTTAACCCCCGCCTACTTCTCTGGTTCTCCTGGGCAAGAACAGGTAAAAGGAGGAAAAAAGAGGCGCGGGCAGGAAGAAGCAGCAGCAACTACAAAACATCACCTCCAGCGAACTCTCGACTCGGTGAAAGTCATTCTGTTGTTTCCGGACGCTCTCTGCCCTTCAGGGCAGGACAAGGCCAACTTGCTGGGTTTTCTAAAAGACCCTGGTGACCAACTGTGGCCGCGTCCACCCCCGTCCTCTGTCCTCTGACACCAGATGGTCAGGGCCCCGGGTGGCCTCGGATGCAGGGTGCGGCACACTCCGAGATGCTGAGCCCGGGGCTCCCAGGGCTCCCCTGCCCTTGAACGGGGAAGTCCGCTCCAGGGACCTAAGCGGCAGGCTCGCGAATGCCCATGAAGTCCAGCGGCCCTGGCTGCTGATTCATTCCTGCTTGTAATCCCCAGCCGGGCAGTGTGGTCCTGCCTGCCGCCGGCGGATGTGAGCGCCTACAGGACCGCAATGGAATGCTTTGTCTAAAGGCTCCTGGGCTCCACGCTGCCTGCTGCCCGCTCCACAGTCCTCGCTCACTCTCATAGCGTCTGGCCCTCCCCTTCCTCCCCTCCCTGCCCTCCCCCTTCCACGCTCGGGAAAATACATCAGGGATGGGACATCGGAGCAGAAACCGCTGCTGCTGCTGCCGCCACCACCGCTGCCGCCGAGGGAGGAGACAGCAGCCCAGCATCAGGGCGAGATGACAGATCTCCTGATGCGAGCGACACATGTACAAACGTGAGGGGAGATGGCAGAACTTCACCTCCCGCTCAAGGGGCCGGGAACCACTTATCAGAAGAATAGAGAGAGGTCTTCCTACAGCCTCAGCTGATGGTTCCTTCTAGGACAGCCAGGACAAGGGATGGAGGAATGACACAGCCCCAAGGGCACAGCCCAGGTAAGTGACCCCCACTCCCACTCAGGAAGGACTGTGTCTCTCATCACAGAAACAGGACACGAAGACCGCTGCACCCGAGGCTCCTCAGGTGAGCGGACCACACACACGGGGACAGACTTCCCTGCCGCCTGAAGCCCGGCAAGGACCACGCCGGCAAGGACCACGCCCAGAGCTGGCCACGCACAGACAGCAGGAAGATGGCGAGGAACGGCCAAGGGGAAGCAGGACCAACCCCAAGCATCTCCAGGGAGGGACAAAAATGGCCACATGTGTCCAGGGACCACATGTCAGCCTCTAAACACACTGGGAGGTACCTGTACCCCGACAAGCAGTAAACAGCGCCTACAAAGAGAGGGCTTTGTGGCCAGGGAGGTCGGGCGCAGAAGGACCCCGCATTTAACTGCCACACAACAGGGACAGCGGCTGGCTTTAGCAAGGGAAAGCCCAGCAGTGCTCTTCTACCCACCAGAGCAGGCTTCTGTTAAGGAAGCCAGAGGGGCATGGGTGGGTGGGGTGGGGGAGGGTCCCTCCTGGACTCCTGGGAGTTGGTGGGGATGAGTTAGTTGTAAAACATGTCTGGCTGCAGTGTGGATAGCTCAGAGTCCCATGGGCCCCCAGCCAGGCCTGCAGCTCCAGTGCTGGGGTCCTGCCCTGCAGGGGAGGCCCTCTGTGAAGCCGGGCGCTCTGAGCAGCCACGCGCATGGCTCAGGACTGCCCGCCGGAGGGCCCGCTCCTCCTCCCAGGCTGTCAACGTCACAGCCCAGGTCTCATCTCCCCAGTCCTGACACACAAGAACACCTGAACCTTGATACTGACCATTCAAAAGAAACATTAATTCTGCTCTGGCCTGAGCTGAAGCGCTCCTGGGCTCTGGAGACAGCCCCTCCTGGCCGGCTTTGGGAGTCCGCGGGCAGGCCTCAGCCAGCCTCTCCAGGCTCCTCTCACAGCCTGGGGCTCTGCGGCATGGCTGGTGAGCCCTCCGCTCAGATGGTCCCCCACGCACCTGCTCCTTACTTCCCTAAGCTGGGTGTCGAGGTGGCTCAGTACCCCAAGACTATGTGCTGGGTCCAGACACCCTGCAGTATAGACCGAACACCTCTCAGTGCTCCCATGGGCTCATGAAGGCAAGACCTGGTGGGTGGGGCCAGCCAGCAAGGGAGGGCTCCTCCCCAGCGCCAGTCTCCTGACTGACTGAAGCCCAGATGGTGTGCTCTCATCTGACTCGGAGCTCCCGGTACACACAAGTGCCGGTGTGCTCCCTGGACACGGGCACAGGCGAGCAGCAGGTGGCCTCGCCTGAACCAAACGCGCTTGGTCCCATCCCTGACTGTCCCCAAAGCACGGCTTGGAAAGTGGCACGGGCGTCTGTCTCAGTCCCAACCTCTCTTCCCAACAAATACCTGACCCTTGGAGAAGCCAGCAGACCAGAGCAGAGGGAGAGATGGCCGACGGAGCGGGAGTGGCTGCCTGGAAAGGGACCCGCGCCCTCAGCCAGAAGAGCAGCTCTGGACTCCAGCATGAGCCGAGACCAACAGACGGCCAGCGCCCGCTCAGCTCCCTCTGCGGGACCCGGGGAGATGAGGTGGCTAGAGGGCAGGCGGCTCCAGGAGCCAAGACTGAGAAATGGGGAGACAAGCCAGAGGAGCGGACGCCCCTGTTCTCTAGGCTTCTCAGTGTGAGTCATGGTTTGATGGGCAAAATGGCACCCCCACTACATAGTGATGACCTCTTTCACTCAAGTGGTTATACATCTCATTTATCCACACCAAACCTACGAGGTCAGCACTGTTATCAAAGGTTGTAGGTGGGGAACGGGGGCTCAGTGAGATTAGGATGCTTGCCAAGATGGGTGTGAATCTAGAGGTGAGATTTGAACCCAGGGCCCTGAGGCTCCAGGGCCCGGGCTCTCCCTACCAAGGGCCAGCCCTGCTGGGGCACAGAAGCCACGGAGGAGCTGGAGGTGCCACTCAAGGCTGCCAGGTGAGTCCTGGACAAGCCTGGCGAGTGAGCCAGGCGTCCCAGACCTTGGTGCAGAGAGCCGTGCTCCCTGGGGGCTGCCAAGCTCCTCCCAGGCTGCACTGAGCCTAAGCGCCCTGATGCCAAGGGCCGTGCAGATGCCAGGGAGGGTGCGAGAGCCACTCTGAGAACGTCAGTACTTAGGAGGCTGAGACAGAAAGATCGTAGGTTTGAGGCCAGCCTCAGCAACTTAGCAAGGCCCTCAGCAGTTTAACGAGATCCTGTTTCAAAATAAAAAATAAAATAGGGCTGGGGGTGTAGCTCAAAGGTAGAAGGCCCTGGGTTCAACACCAGCATCGCACACACACAAAAGACAGCCTTGGATTCAGTCTTATACTTTCCCTCTGACACTCAGGAGTCGCTCTAACAGCACCAGCACAGCTCTGTCCCGTGGTGGGGGATTCTGAACGGAGAAGGCTGCTCACCGCTCCCCTTAAAAAGGCCCGTGTCAGGGAAAAACCTCAACCCCAAGGCCAGAGATCGGTTCCCTGGGGAAATGGCCGTAGGCACCATACCTGAGATCTTCTGCTGCTCCTGAGAAAAGTCGATCCCTTCTCCAATAGAGCTCATGATTTTTTCGATCTGAAACAGGAAGAGGAACAAAGAGGAGAGGCGTCAGGCTTGGGTCCAGCATGGCCAGCACCCCATCATGCCGCGCAGGCTGCCCTCCCGGTCTCTCTCAGACATCGCCAGGACCAGCGCCGACCTGCGAGGCCTCAGAACCCTGCGCAGCTTGGGTCTAGCAAGGCCATCCCCTGGCCCGCCCCGGAGGCGCGAGGACCTGCTCTCAAGAGCGGGATGGCGACAGCCTGGCTCAGCTGCTGGCAAAGCCGGAGAGCCCCCTTGCCGGGCATTGGTGCATCATTCCAGCCCGGCACACACCGGGGAGAGGGCGCGACAGCAGGCCAGAGCTGGCACATTTCATTGCTCACGGTAGAATTTAGATTCCCTGAGAGGAGAGACTGTGCCAGCTTCGTCCCAGCGACACCCAGTGCCTAGAGTCGCGCCTGGCAAATCGTGAGCACGCAACAGATAACTGATACTGCGTGACCGTCAGCCCTGAGGTGTGGAGCAGGTCGAGAGCTGAGCTCGGCAGAGCACCCGACACGGAACCTCCTGGGAGCCAAGGGAGGCCGCACACACCCCGGGTGGAGGCCCTCTGCTGCCTGGACACCAGCAGCCGTGGGCACAGCTCTGCACGGAGGGGAGGAGGAGCGGACCCTCGCCCTTCCGCGGGACCACAGCAGACAGCTCGCCTCGCAGCATCCAGAGCCCTCAGGCGCCGCCCCGTGTGGACCACCTGCTCCAGCCGTCTGGCCTGGTCACTCGAGGCCAGACCCCAGCCCCCACCCAGGGAACCTGGCCAGGGCCAGGGCCAGACAGTGAGAGCAGCCACCTTCTCGTCCCCCTCCTCCTGGGCTCGGGGATGATGAGCTCATCCAGTGCTTTTTCCAAAGAAGCCAGGGAAGGACCTTTTGTACCAGGCCATCGACGTTTTTCCTTTAAGTGCAAGTGAGGAGCCTGGGTCTGGCAATCGAAAAACAACTCCAGCCAGCCGCCCGCTGGCAGACAAAGAGGCTCAGCTGACACCCGGCAGCAGAGCGGACCGCGGGCAGCACCTCTCCCCTGCAGCCGGTCTCCAGCCACAGACATGACCGTCCCGAGCGGCACCTGGCTGCCTGGCGCATCTGGCTAGAGAGCGAGCCTGCAGTAGTCACTCAATAAAAAGTTAGTTTGCTTCCCACTCCCTTCTGCTGTCCTGTGAGGGCTCCAACCTAGTTAAATCTAATTTCTTCTTTTCTTTTTTGGTATTAGAGATTGACCCCAGGTGCATTTTACCTCCAAGCTATACCCCAGCCCTTTATATATATTTATTTATTTTTTATTTATCTATTTTTTTGCGGTACTGGGGATTGAACCCAGGGGCATTCTACCTCCGAGCTACACCCCTGGCCCTATTTTTTAAGCTTTATTTTGAAACAGGGTCTCACTAAGTTGCGGAGGGCCTCACTAAGTAGCTGAGGCTGGCTGCGAACCCAGATCCTCCTGTCTCAGCCTCCTAAGTACTGGGATTACAAGTGTATACCACCACGCCCGGCTTCCTTTTTATTTTTTTATTTTGAAACAGAGTCTCAGCTGGGCATGGTAGCACATGCCAGTAATCCCGGTACTTAAGAGGCTGAGACAGGAAGATTGTAGGTTTGAGGACAGCCTTAGCAATGTAGTGAGACTTAGCAACCTAGGGAGACCCTGTTTCAAAATAAAATTAAAATGGTCTGGGGGTGTGGGTTGGAGGTAGAATGCCCCTGGGGGTTCGATCCCCAGTAGCCACACACACACACACACACACACACACACACACACACGGAAAGGGTCTTACTAAATTGCTGAAGTTGGCCTTGAACTTGAGATCCTCCTGTCTCAGCCTCCCAACTACTGGGATTACAGGTGTGCCCCACCACACCTGGCTAGTTATACCTCATTTTTAAATTTCAAAAATATTTTTACTAGCTGGGCATGGTGGCGCATGCTTGTAATCCCAGTACGTTGGGAGGTGGAGACTGGAGGATCTGGGTTCACAGCCAACCTCAGCTCTCTCTCTCTCTCCCTGTCTCTCTCTCTCTACTTAGTGCGGCCCTCCACAACTTTGTGAGACCCGGTTTCAAAATAAAGTATAAAAAAATAGGGCCGGGGTGTAGCGCGGAGGTAGAATGCCCCTGGGTTCCATCCCCGGTACCGCAAAAAAAAATATATATATATATTTTTACTTATACTTATTTGTTATTCAAACTTTAAAGGATTATTCAAGCCAAGCGTGGTGGTGCACACTTGTAATCCCAGTACTTTGGAGGCTGAGACAGGAGGATCACGGGTTCACAGCCAGCCTCGGGAACTTAGTGAGGCCCTCCGCAACTTAGTGAGACCTTGTTTCAAAATAAGGATAAAATAGGGTTGGGCGTGTAGCTCGGAGGTAGAATGCCCTGGGGTTCAATCCCCCGTACAGCATTAAAAAAAAGATTATTCAGAGAATAATCTGTCCTCTCCCCTGCCTCCCAGTTGTCTAGCTCTCTCTGGAGGCAACCAGTGTAACCGGTTCTCATGTGTCCTTCTAGGTCCATTCTACTCAAATAGAGGCCAACCCGGGAGCGTATGCCCCACCCCCACACGAACAGACACTCACACGTGCGCTCAGCATCTGGCTTTCCCCATTTAATAATATATCCTGGAGTTCTTTCCACAGTTCATAAAAACTTTTTTTTTTTGGTACTGGGGATGAAACCCAGAGGCATTCTACCTCCAAGAATAAAGAATAAAAAGTAGGGCTGGGGGGTAGCTCGGAGGTAGAATGCCCCTGGGTTCAATCCCTAGTACTGAAAAAAAAAAAAAAGAAAATATATATTTGTGTTGGTTAAGCTAAGGCCCTGAAAATGACCACCATAATGGGCTCCTTTCTTTCCTTCTTTCATTTTTGGTACTAGGGATTGAATCCAGGGGCATTCTACTTCTGAGCTACACCATCAGTCCTTTTTGTTTCTTATTTTGAAACAGGTGTCACTAAGTAGCTGAGGCTGGTTGTGAACCTGCGATCCTCCCGTCTCAGCCTCCCAAGTCCTGGGATTACAGGTGTGCGCCACCAGCCTGGCGATAGTGGATTCTTACATTTAAAAAATGCTTGAAAATGTCTCATTTCCAAAAACTATTCAGGGTGAGCCTGTTTAGACATTTTTCCCTGACTAGGGCTGTATAAAACATCTTCTCCATATGGCTGAAAATAAAACCAAGAGCAAACACACTGCTGCTTGGGCCAGCCGACGCCTACTTGCGGAGCCCACAGGATCCTGGTTGCCCGCAGCTGGCCACAGGAGGTGACCTGTCCACACAGAGACCCCCATCCCCCCACCGCCTGGCTGCTGGGCCACTCAGATGACGTGAGTCTTTTCAATGAACCTGGGAGTCGGAAGAAAAACTTCCCCGAGTTCTGATGAGTCTCCCGTGTGCCAGGAAGCGTGTGCGGCACAGAGAGTCCCCAGAGAGCCGGGGACAGCAGCTCCTGTGCAGCCTGGCTCCAAGGCCTGTGGGAAACTTCCCTTCTGGGAGGCGGTTCAAATTACAGTCAATGGCTGTGTTCAAGGGTCTCCCATTAACGACTAAATATCAGGACCACAGGAGTCGGGCTGGTCTTGGTGCCTAGAAGTTGGGGCCCCTGGAGAGGAGGAAGGAGGAGGAATCACTTCCCCCTGCTTTTCTTAGTGTGACTGGGGATATCAAGGGTGACTGGGAGCTATGTGTGGGGGAGGCTGAGACAGGAGCATTGCAGGTTCGAGGCCAGCCTCAGCAAGCAGTGAGATTCTCATCAGCCTAGTGAGACCCTGTTTCAAAATAAAAATAAAATAGGGCTGGGGGTGTAGCTCGGAGGTAGAATGCCCCTGGGTTCCATCCCCAGCACCACACACACAAAAAGGTGACTGGGAGTATCAAAGGTGAGGACGAATGGGGACACCACAGGTGACCTCGCTGCAACTCACCAGCAAGCCAGGTGACGCCTGACGTGCCACCCTCCTTCCCACCCCCTTTCTGCTGCCTGGGGAACTGGAGACATTCCCTCCCCTCCCCAACCCCATGCCCTACTCTACTGGCCAGAACCCCTCGTCCTTGCACTCGCTCCCCGACTGTTTCAATGGTGTGTCCCAGAGACGCTAGGGAGCATGGAGGGCACGCCCTGATTTTAGATGCCACCCTGTCACCTGGTACAGATGGTACACTGGGAGGTGCTTGGTGACAGACAGTGACCATTTGTTAAATGCTCTTGCCAGGCCAGTCATCAATAGCGAAGGGAAAGGCAGCCAGCCAACACGCGGCCTCTGCTCAGCCTGGATTCCCCAGGCCTCCTCCCTCCTCGGTCTGACGTCCCTCCACTCCTGCCAGCCACCTGCAAAGTCTGCTCACTGCCACGGAGAGGCGGCACCCGCCGTCCCAGCAAGGAACCTGAAGCCCCATCCCACGGCAGGCCGACTCCACTCGCTGGGGACCTGAGCTTTCCGCTGCAGGGCACTCAGTGGCCACCCACCCCGGGCCGGATGGTCTAGTGTGGGCATGGCTCCCGTCCCCAGGAGCACGGGGCCGAGGACTAAGCACCAACCCCCTCGCCTCACCACGCGACTGCCAAGACCAACACTGGTTCCCTCGACCGTGAGGACCCTAAAGCCTGCCACAGCTGAAACCACATCGGCATTCAGCACCACCTCCGGCTCCCCCACCCGATGGACTCTCAGCTCAGCCTGGGCTTTGATTCCGCATTTGAAAGAGGGTCACTGGCCAGGGCCCGGGTTATTTCTTCCTTCTCCTCCCAGACTGAATTGCACAAGACCTCGGGAAAGACAAAGATGGATTGAAGTAAATTATTTGTCCTGATTTTCTAACCTTGTCAAACTGCTTTTAGGAGAGGGAGGCAGGAGGAGATGGGGGAGGGGGAAAGACTTGGGCAGGGAATGAATCAAGACCTGCCCAGGCTGAGGGTGGGGAGCACCACCCAGGAGGACTCCCGAGCAGCCCCAGGCTCAGCCTAGCCCGCTCCTGCAAGAGGGTGCTGCTACCGTATTTCCTGTTATAGTTCCCCACTCAAAGCCCTTCCCTGGCCACCTGCCTCCTCAAGCTCCCCTTTTCTACCAGGCTAGGAGGCGAGCCCGCCCTCCCCGCGTACCCCAGGCCAGACGTGGAGAGAGGAGAACCCAGGGCACTCGGCCTCCGGCTCCCCAGCCTCTCACCTCCTCGTTCTCACCTTCCTCCCAACTCCTGGCTTTCTGATACTGGTTCCTGCTCCCCCAAATCATCTCACGCCCCACAGCCACCATGGGCCCTTTCCAGAGCAGAGGTCCGGGCTCGAGGCCAGACCCGCACCTTAACAGAAAGCGCAGGGCATGACGGGCGCGGGTCTGAGGGAGCGTGTGAGACACGGCTGCAAATGGTGTCGCACAGCAGAACTCCACGAGCAATCCCAAGGCAAAGCCCCAGAACCTGCTGGAGGAGGAGGAGGGTGGCCCGGACTCCGACGAACTTCATTACCGCTTGCCACAGGCTCTGGGTTACGTGCCAGGCACTGGCTTCAAGAAGTGGGACAAGAGTCTAAAAGATTAATGAGGACTGTGTATTCGGTTCTAGTCCAACTTGCACAATCCACTCTCCACAGGAGGGGCTTCTTTTTTGGTGCTGTGGGGGGGCACACGACCTCAGGGTGGCTCAGCCCACGGAACACGGGGTAACCTGCTCCTGGGCCTTCTTACCCCCGTGACCTCCAAGCAACCTTCCCTCCGTCCGCTTCTTTCACAATCTGAATTTCATTACAGAGCGCTGCACTCTTGTCTGGCTATGGACAAAACCACCCCAAAGAAACAGCCCTAAGTTTCCACCCAGACCCACTTTCCTCAGCACTGTGGCCAGGGAAAGGGGTCCTGCCCCCAACAACTCCTCAGATGCCAGAGGGGAACACCTACTTGCAAAACCAAGGTAGTAAGAGCACCTGAAGATGTGAAACAAAAAAACAAATACACTTAATACAAATACGCCGTCAGAAGCCGGGCGTGGTGGCACACCCTTGTAATCCCAGTACTTGGGAGGCTGAGACAGGAGGATTGCAGGTTCGAGGCCAATCTCAGCTACTTAGTGAGACCCTCTGCAATTTAGTGAGACCCTGTTTCAAAAAAAAAGAACAAAAAATAGGGCTGGGGGCGTAGCTTAGAGCCAGAATGTCCCTGGGTTCGATCCCCAGTGCCACACACACAAAAAAAAAAAGAAAAAGGAAAAGAAAACTCATAGGATGGCAGACACAATTTACACACTCACTTGTATAAATTTTGTTCCCTTTGCCCATTCCCCAAACTATAACCAATATTGAACTCTAATTAATACCTACTTCAAGGATTTAGGGACGAGGCACCCCACACCTGCAACCTACTTAGAGACGCACCACAAGCAAGCCGGGTTCCTAAGTGGACGAGGGTGACAGGTGACGATGACAGAATGCGAGCAGAGCACCAACCCTAGACCCCGCCCTGTGCAGAGCGCCAACCCTAGACCCCGCCCTGTGCACAGTGCCAACCCTAGACCCCGTCCTGTGCAGAGCGCCAACCCTAGACCCCGCCCTGTGTCCTGGATACACAGCCAGTCATTACCCAAGTCTTCCGAGTTTCCTGGAGTTCAACAACTCTCAACAAAAATACTGGGGAAAACCTCTTTCGGGATCAAATCTTTTAGAAAATAATAAATTTTAAGGTCAACACTGGTTTGAGTGTCATCTGTAAGGAACTCTGCTCAACATGCTAATAGGGAAAGACAGGTCCACCAGGCAAAGGAAACGAGGGAAGAAATGTGGGGGACTGAGCTCGCGTTCCGCCCCAACCAGCTCTGGCTAGGGGCTCTTGCAGCTTCTGTGTCGGGGCGGCTTTCTCGGTGGGAACCAGGCTCGCTCCAGGCCTTCCCAAGGAGGGTCGGACCTTGGGAAACTGGCTCATATTAATCAGACTCACAAGAAATTGATCCCTCTGTCAGTGAGCTGTTTTAGCAGGGTAAGCAGCACATTAGAATACCTAGCTAGGAGGACATATTTGTATCTTCTATAGGCAGAAGTCAATAAAATTAGCGAATCGAGTACACCCTCAGAATCCTGAAGGAGTCAGGGGAGGTGGTGTTGAGAGGTGATCAGATTACCCCTTTCCTACTGCAGGAGGTCGGGTGTCCTGAGAGCTGAGTTCGGGTGCTCACAGCAAGCCCCCCTTCTCCCTGGAAGGCGCTTCTGTCCAGGCTTGCAGGCTGCGAGGCCCTGGGTCTGTCCGTGGGGCTGTGCGTGCTCCTGCGGTCCTCCCAGCCATCCTGGGTTTCTTCCAAATGTCAGGAAAGTGCCGACCCGGGTCTCAGCACTTGAGTGTGCGGCCGCTGCCCAATCCTTAGCCACCCAGTTCACGGCATCCAACTTACTTCAGGCCTAGTTTCTGCCCTACTAACACCTCGCACAGAATTTCAAGCATATCGGATTGAGAATGCTAGAGAGGTAGTGCGTAGGGGCAGAAGGAACGTCACCGGCTGTGGTGCGGAACCCTGGACAAGTGACTTAACTGTGCGGACTTTGAATTTCCTCTTCTACAAGGAGTGAGAAGCTCCTCTCTTATGGGATCACTGTTGTGGGTAAACCCCTTGAATTCTCTTCTTTAAGCCACAGTTTCAGATATCAACCCTGGCTGCTAACTTTCAAGAGGTCTGAGATGCCGAGTGTGGTGGTACACGCCTCTAATCCTCATACTTGACACCCTGATTCCCCCAAAAAAGCCAGGCATGCTGGTAATCACAGTACTTGGGAGGCTGAGACAGGAAGACCGCAGGTTTGAGCCTAGCCGCAGCAACTTAGCGAGACCCTGTTTCAAAAAAACTCAAAAAATTTTAAAAACAGGCCTCGGGATGTGGCTCAGAGGTAGAATGTCTCGGGTTCAATCCCCAGGTCTGAGAGTGGTCTCTGGTTTTCAGACAGAGCTGTAATGAGCATTAACTTGTGAAGAACCACGCTGGAGCAGCTGGACGCTGCGGAGAGATCAGGGACCCGGTGCAGCTCACTCGTTCCCTCAGCGGCTCCCCCGGGAACCCCAGGCAGGCCTTGCTGCCAGAGGCGCGGAGGTGAGACCTGCCCCTCCCCCAAGGCGGTGCCTGTGGTCCCCTGGCTGGGAGAACCCGTCCCTGCCATCCCTGGGGCCCCAGCAGGAAGTACTAAGGAGCCTTCTTACAGAGTCCTTAGAAAATCAGGGGTGAACCTAACCATCATTACTTCTGTGTGCCCCCCAGCCAGATGCAAGCCCCCCTACCATTGGAAACATCTGCAATCCTTGTAAAACCACAGACGCCAGGAGGACATCCATGCGAGGTGCTGCCTCGCGCATGCACTTCACCCCGTCAGCAAGGGGCCGTGCTGGGACTCACGGTCATCCCATTCCAAAACAAACAGAACCTGACCTAAAAAACAAGCTCATCAAAACCCACGTCCTTTAAGGTTTTGTTTTGCTTTAACAAAGATAAACAGGAGGGAAAGGACTTCCTCTGGCAGGACGTGTTTAGAATGTGCTGTGTGAACAATGGCCCGCTTCCCGGACACTCAGCCGGAGCTGGCTTGTCCGTTCCGAACATAATGTTTCATGTGCGGGAGGGACGCCTTTCTGCCACACAGCGGAACCTGGAGCATCCACGGCAATCCCAAAGCGAGGAACGGGAGCCGGGGCTCCACGGAGGAGGAGTGGAGGCTGAGGGCTGCAGGCCAGGTGCTTGACCTCAGCTGGCTCCCGCGGCAGGGCTGGCAGCCGGTGAAGCACTGCAGATGGAGGACGGTTCTGCAGCGTAGGCACGTTGTGGGCCAGGCACCTGTACTCTCGAAGTCACCTGTCACAGGGTCAGCGCCCACCTGCAAGACTGCTGACCGCCTCCGCCTCACCGACCTGCCAGGTTGCGGATGGCATGGCATCCACTGTTAGTGTCTCAGATGTGACACGCTGCTGGTGACCGTGTCCACGCCGCCAGGCTTTGCCCGGGCCACCATGGTCTCCTGCTCCTGCCCACCGAGGGTCACGCGTACCAGGATGCGGCTGGACTTATTTTCAGAACTGCTGGTGCTGGGCTGGGCGTGGTGGCGCACACTTGTAATGCCAGCTACTCCGAGGCTGAGGCAGGAGCATGGAGAGTTCAAGGCCAACCCGAGCAACTCAACCAGACGCTGCCTCAAAGTAAGATTCAAAATAAAATGGGGCGGGGGGGGGGTGAGGATGGAGCTCAGTGGTCGAGCCAAGTAAACAAAACACCAAAAACCTGCTGGCGCTGGTTATACTTGTTGACAGAAGAGGAAATTTAATTAAACATTGCAAAAGCGACAACCAAGTTGCAACCTCAAAGAGACAGAACCACGGGGTCTTTTCTCAAACTGTGCTCTCGAATTAAGTGTAGTTGGAGAAATAAGTTTAAGAAATTCTAAGAGAGTTGCTATATTCAGATTGCTTCACCAGGGGCGAAATTCTGGCTTTACTTTTAAGAAAGTCAAACTGGAAATTTTAGTCAATGGTGCATTGTGGATGTAGCCCATGTAATAAAAAGAGGACAGAGAACTCCAAGAGAGCAGATCCGCGCCAAAAAAAGGCCCTCACTCCACATCAAAGACCGGCGCGCACACCCCTCGTCTGAGGTTAAGTTAGTATGCTGTGCTCCTTTTAAAAATGACTTCCTCCTTTTAACAGGGTTTTGTAATTAACCGAATAGCCCATCCCGAGTGGCCATGTACAAGGCCCCCACAGGAGTGGAACAGTGTCACTTGGAAAACAGGGGAGGGGGGCTGGCAGCAGTGCCTCATAAACAGAATAGTGCAGTTATCAATACACAGCTGTCCCCTGCAGTGACACCCCCCCACACACACACACACACAGGGATTGAGCCCAGAGGCATTCTACCTGCAGGCCACACCCCCAGTCCTTTTTATTTCTTATTTTGAAGCAGAGTCTCACTAAATTGCTAATGCTGGCCTCGAACCTGTGATCCTCCTGTCTCAGCCTCCCAAGCACTGGGATTACAGGTGTGCACCACCATGCCTGGACCCCTGCAGCGATCCTCAAAGCTCCTTCCAAAAAGCCTTACCTCTCAGAGACACAGACACCCTGTCTGGCTGCTTTTCCTAAGAAGTCTCTCCACAGAGAGCTGGAGACCGATTCCAGGTGACTCCCAGAATACTTCCAGCCCCTCCTCTTCCTCATGGAAGATCCTGCTTGAACAATGGCTTGTGCTGGGTCCAGGTCCATCCAGCCGGGGCCTGGCCTGCCTGGACTCCCGCTCCGAGCCCGCAGGCACCAGCTAGTCATGGCTCTCGTTCCGTCAACACGAGGCTGCCTCATGGAAGGCTAACCTCCAGCTCCGTTCATGGGCATACAGCAGGTGGAGCCCCGGGACAGAAAGTCACTAGTTAACTAAGACCTGTCCCTCCTTGTGAACTCTGACAGTCCCCACCCCACCCTACCCCAGAAGACCCTGGGGCAGGAAGCAGAAGCAGAAGCAAGGTCCTCCAGGCCTCACAGGTACATTCTGAAGCTCCAGGGCACCCAAGACCCTGCGAAAGAAAATGGCTGAGCTAGAGACCAGTATGTGTCCAGCCCCACCTCCAACCTGACAGGAGTACACAACAATTACAGGAAGCTGGGTGCAGTGGCGCATGCTTGTAATCCTAGTACTTAGGAGGCTGAGACAGGAGGATCACAGGTTGGAGGATGGCCTCAGCAAGTACTGAGACTCTCATCAACCTAGTGAGACTCTGTTTCAAAATAAAAATAGACAGCAGGGCATGGTGGCGCACACTTATAATCCCAGTACTTGGGAGGCTGAGACAGGAGGATCGCAGGTTCGCCGCCAGCCTCAGCTACTTAGGCCCTCCACAACTTAGTGAGACCCTGTTTCAAAATAAAGAATAAAAAATAGGGCTGGGGGTGTAGCTCCAAGGCAGAATGCCCGTGAGTTCAATCCCCAGTACTGGAAAAAAATAAAAAAAATAAAAATAAAAACAGGGCTGGGGGTGTAACTTAGAAGTAGAATGCTCCTGGGTTCAATCTCCAGCACCAAAAAAAAAAAAAAAAACAAACAAACAAAGTAGGGAAGTGGCACCCTTTGTCCCCATACTCTTGGAGGAAGGCTCCGTGGCAGTGACAGGGCAGTGGAAGGTGATTATTTTCAGGAGCAGGGAGCTCAGGCGGCGGGACAGGAGAGTGCTCATGGCACTTGGGCTGGGTCCTGACGGTGCCTCCTGCAGCGCCTGCAGGCCTCTGCCTCCTCGGCAGCCACCCCAGCCCTCACCCGTGCTCCTCCCAGGACCAGATCAAGTGTCTGCATGCTTCCAATGTGTGCAGAAAACTCCAATATAAAGAGTTTTCAGAGCCAGAGCGAGGCTTTATGCCTCGTCTGTCCTTTTGGCAAAACACCTAACCTACTTAAACCCCATCTGCGGACAGGGATGCCAGCGGCTCTTCACAGTGCGGCGGGAAACGCATTGCGACAGCTCAGGTGGAGCAACGGTCACGGGGCAAGCACCCTTCACACCCTGACTGCGTCTGAGTCTCCTGTTGGGGAAGTCTCGTGGCAGCGGCGGCCCGGCTATGCATGCCAAGGCAGACACACTCACAGGCACAGGGCCCCAGGACGTGGCTCCTGTCCTCTGACATGTGCGTAGGCCTCTCTAGCTCCCTTTGTATTTCCCACCAGTGGTCCTCCCAGACACCCAGTCCTGGACAGGCTTAGTCAGCCTCAGGAAAAAAACACACACAGCTTTAAAGTGGTTACACCTGGGTATGGTGGTACACACCTGTAATCTCGGTACTTGGGAGGCTGAGACAGGAGGATCGCAGGTTCATGGCCAGCCTCGGCAACTTAGCAAGGCCCTCTGAAACTTAGTAAGACCCAGTTTCAAAATAAAAAATAAAATATGGCTGTGGGTATAGCTCAGAGGTTGAATGCCCTTGGGTTCAACCTCCAGTACCACATATTAAAAAAAAAAAAAAACAAAAGAGGTTTTACCCTACCTGATTCTCAGCAGGGATGTGTTGGGGACATGCCTCTTTCTTGGAGCTGAGATTTTTCATGAAGAGGAAATGACTGGGGGGAAGTGCGGGCTCCCCGGCAAATGTGTGACATCTCCCACTTAGAGTTCCTGGCCTCTGTCTTCACTGCCTCACTTCTAAGTGCTGTGCCAGGCGTGGTGGCGCACGCCTGTAAGCCCAGCTCCTCGGGAGGCGGAGGCAGGGGGATCACAAGTTCAAGGCCAGCCTGGGTAACTTAGCAAGATCCTATCTTCAAATAAAAAATAAAAAGGGCTAGGGATGTAGCTCTGTGGTAGAGCACCCCTGGATCCAATCTCTAGTGCCACACACACACACACACACACACACACACTTCCTGTGCCAACATTACATCACCCACATTGATCTCAAACACAAGCAACTGGGTTCTTTCCTTTTAAAAAAATGAAATGTTTCTTAAATCCCAAACCACACATTTTATCATATTATGATTTCCATAACAATAAGCAATGGCCCTGCCACACGCTCGCTCACCCCCCACTTTAAGAACCAGAGCCCGCCCTCCGGAAGGCCTCCCTCCTCGCGGAGGCGCACTGTCCCCGCTTCCGGGCTCCATCTCTGGCTTGGCCGCGTTTGCCGCCTGCCTCGGTGTCCCGAGCAACACAGGCTCCTGCCTTTCCTCCTGGCCAAGCGCGACCCCACAGGTTCTGGGAGCGCAGCGCAGGGCCAGGGGCTCACCTGCTGGTGAGGAAATGGAAGGAGCCAAGATCTGAAGAAATGGCCGCACAGGAGGGGAGAGCGGCAAGCTGGCTCTCACCGGGCAGGTGCTGCACGGACTTCGGAGGAAATCCACTCCCGACGCGCCACAGCTGGGGGCTAAATGGCAGGTCAAGTGCCGGCCCCATGGGATGCCTAGGAAGGACGCGGCCTCCAGAACGGCCTGGTGAAGACCACCTCGCTGGGAAAGACCCCAGCGGGGACTCGAACTTGGGCTCGCAGGGCTGTCTGCGAGGTGCAAATATGAAGTGCGCGCATTTTCTCAGGAAGAACCAAGATAGTGGCGCAGGGCGAGGGATGGCAGAAAAGGTGGCCGCGAAGCCTGCTCACTGAGACCTCGGCACGGGGGATTCCTGGGCCACCTGCCCGTCAACATCCATCGCCAGCCTCGGCCTGCACGGAGAGTCCACAGCAGCCCCAAGTGCAAGGAAAGCAAGGACCGCGGCCCAGAAGGCCTCGGGCCTCCGTGTGTGCTGAGGAGCGGAGCTACAACCGCAAGACCACGTCTCGAGAGAAGGCCAGAGCAGCAGAGGGAAGCCCTGCTTGTTAATGTTGAACTAAGACCCAGGGCTACTACTACTTTTCATATTTCTTATAACTTTTTAACATCCCGTTGTTGGCTTTTTTTTTCTTTTTTGTGGTACTGGAGATTGAACCCAGGGGCATTCTACCTCGGAGCTACACCCCCAGCCCTATTTTATTTTTTATTTTGAAACAGGGCCTCATTAAGTTGCTGAGGCTGGCCGTGAATCTGCGATCCTCCTGTGTCAGCCTCCCAAGTACTAGGATTACAGGCGTGCGCCACCACATCTGACTCATTGTTGGCTATTAATTAATTGGTTTTCTGCCAACCTCTCAGCTTCCCATTTTCGTTTCAACAAGCAATGTAGACTTAAACTGGACTGTGTGCTTATCTCAGGAACAGCAAAGCCAGGCATGGTGGCACACGCTTGTAATCCCGGTACTTGGGAGGCTGAGACAGGAGGATCGCAGGTTCGCGGCCAGCCTCAGCTACTTAGTGAGGCCCTCCGCAACTTCGTGAGACCCGGTTTCAAAATAAAGGATAAAAAATAGGGCTGGGGGTCTACCTCTAAGGTAGAATACCCCTGGTTTCAATCCCGGGACCGTGCAAAAAAAAAAAAAGGAACAGCAAAACTGGGGTGGTACTGGAAAGCTCTGTTCTGTCCCCAGAGTTCTGGGACAAGAGGAAAAATGGACCAAATTTGTCAACTTTTCATCCCGGCAAAAGGGGCTCTCAATGCTAACACAGTGGTGGTCGCGGGAGACCTGTATGGTGACGGCAGAGCTGCGTCTTGACTGGCGGGCAGCACACGGACCTCCACACGTGCACACGCACAGGCGCAACTGGCCCCGTGAACAGGCCTGTGGGCTGTCCTGTGTCAACGTCCTGGTTTTGAGATTGTATCAGAGCGACGCGGTAGCTCACCATTGGCAGAGATGGGGCAAAGGCCCCGAAGAAAGGACCTCTCTGTACTATGCCTGCAACTTCCTGTGAATCTATGTTTTCAAAATAAAAATCCAAATGAAGGAAAAAATTTAAAATGTAACATGACAATGATCCCCTTATTTTATAAAAGAAAGAATGTCTGGATACAAAAAATGGGAAGGACGACGTCATTTGAATAAAGGCGGCCAGCAGCCAGAGGCCCAGCACCACCACACCACTCCTTCTGGGCCTCGATTTTCTTCTTTGACTGTGGACCAGTCAAAACTGTGCGGAGGACCATTTTTGTTTGTTTTGTTTTGTGTGGTACTGGGGATTGAACCCAGAGGTACTCTACCTCTGAGCTACACCCCCAGTCCTATTTTATTTTGAAACAGGGTCTTGCTAGGTTGATGAGAGTCTCACTACTTGCTGAGGCTGTCCTCAAACCTGCGATTCTCCTGTCTCAGTCTCCTAAGTACTGGGATTACAGGCTGCGCTACCAAGCCTGGCTTTTGTTTGTTTGTTTGTTTGGTACTGGGGATTAAACCCAGGGTGTTCTACTTCTGAGCTACACCCCCAGCCCTTTTTATTTTTTGTTTTTGAAACAGGGTCTTTCTAGGTTGCTGAGCATCTCACTACTTGCTAAGGCTGTCCTTGAACCTGCGATCCTCCTGCCTCAGCCTTCCAAATACTGGGATTACAGGCATGTGCCACGGCGCACGTCTTCTGCCGCCACCCTGGAAGTTGCTTTAGCCCCTGGGTGCCATCGCCCACACCTCCTCTAGGCCCAGGACCCCAGGAACACGCCCTTCCTGTGACAAGAGGGGCCATGAGGGTGCTCTCAAAGACCTCCTGTGGGTGCAGACAAGAAAGAGGAGAGTCCTCGGCCTGGGCACGGAGGGCGCTGAAGCAGAGGCCCTGGGAGGTGCCCGTACCTCCCTGCACAAGCACTTCTGAGCCTCCAACCTGCCCGTTTCCAACCATATCTCCTGCGGTAAGTACTCTGAGGGTCCCCTCAGGACCCGGAGCCCTCTCAGCCTGGGAAGCCTGGAGGTGCCAGGGCGTAGCATCTCCCCACTCCTACTAGGGGAGCTGCTCTCACCCAGGCCGCCCCACCCCAGCTCCTCCTCCCTCCCTGACTCCCAGCAGGTCTGAGCCCTGGGCTGGAGGGGGGGGCTAACTTCCCTACCAGGGATTCCTAGGATCACCTCTCTAAAAGATCTGCAATTATTATTATTATTAGTAGTAGTAGTATAGTAGTACTGGGGATGGAATCCTGGAGCATTCTACCTCCAAGATACACCCCCGGCCCCCTTTTAATTTTTTTTTTTAAATTTTGAAACAGGGTCTCAATAAGTCACTGAGGGTCTCCCTAAATTGCTGAGGCTGTCCTCGAACCTGTGATCCTCCTGTGTCAGCCTCCCAAGTACTGGGATTACAGGCCTGTGCCACCACACCTGGCTCAAAAGCAGGATTTACATGCAAACAGTTAGCCAGGTACAATGGTACACGCTGATAATCCCAGTACTTGGGAGGCTAGACAGGAGCATCAGAGGTTTGAGGCCGGCATCAGCAACTTAGTTAGACCCTGTTTCCAAACAAAAAATAAAAAAGGGCTGGGGGTGTAGCTCAGAGGTAGAACGACCCTGGGTTCAATCCTGATTGCCCCCTCAAAAAAATTCTTGTTTTCGAGGGAACTCAACCTAAGACAGGTCGCCACAGAGACCCCAACAACTAGGAAAAAAGAGCCAGAATTTCAAATATGGGTGAGTGCAACTGCGGGTGTGTGAGGGGCGCAGGTCCATGTACGAGGGAAATCGCCCACAGTGTGGCCACTGGCAGACATCAGAGGCAAATGGGGGAAAACGATGAAAACCCACAGCCATTTACACGACTGCTCTCATTTGCCCAATCGCCACGGCAAGAGTGACCAGGTGTACGTAAACACGTCAAGTACCTCTGCTAAACTCTACTTGACTGCTGGTGCTGTGCAGCCCCACACTTGGTTCCTGAGTGCTGGTCACTGGGTGCGCACACTGCCGCCCGTGTGCCACCAGAGGGAACATGGCCAGGACTCGGCTCGTAAAGCAGTGCTCAGCCTCCAGGGTGCGCGGTCCCGAGAGTGTGTCAGAACACTGGCCGCTGCCCAGCGTGAGGGTTCCCAGTGGAAGGTCTGGGAGGAGGGGAGGCTGCACGGCTGCAGTGAGCTGGAGGACCACCGCCTGGAAGGACACGGAGGAGAGAAGGCGGGACTGCAGGGTCAACTCGCCAGCCGGTGCCGGCAGGGCGGCAGGGCGACCGGTTCATGTGCTATTTCAAGAGAACAGGTAGAATCTTCTAATCCTCTAGATCGGATGCTGAACCCCAAACCAGATTTGGTACACGGACAGGTGAAACCAAAAAAGATAAAACTAACTCGGTGACTGGAATCCCAGGAGAGCCGGCTCGCTCAGGTATTCAGCAAGCGCACGTCCAGCGCCCAATCCGTGCCAGCGCTGTTGCTAGGCAACAGAGGCCGGGCGCTGCCGAGGGCGGTGTGAGACTGAGCGGTCGCATCCTCCGCGGGCCTCAGTTTGCCGCCGGTGAGGAAAGCATTCATGATCCGGGAGCCTCTGGCCCTGGCGGTTCACAAGGAGGGGTAAAGCAGCCCCCACGGCTCACAGCAGAAATATCCCGCCTCGCGGTCTGGCAGCACGATGTGAACGGAAGAGCCCGGCTGCTCCAAAGAGCCAGCCGTGACCGCACAGGTGAAGCCCCGGAGGCGTCTTGGCCCCGATCCCCTCCTGGCTGCTCAGAGCCCATTCCCATTCAGCGAATGCCCCAATTAAAGGTGCTGCCAAGGTACGACAGCGCTGCACCCAGTACAGACCGAATAATGCAGCAGTGCCGGCGTGAGATCCCTTCATAATCGGTGCTCCCCCCACACACTGTGACATTTAATCACTCCGACGGCTGAAGGGAGGGCTAGGGCTGCTCCCTGGAGTTGAGGACGCTGTGATAACCTCCTCCGTGGGGCTTAAACGAACCTCGTGCTAACAGCCCTCTGCTCAGAATGCAAAGCAGGAGGAGGGGGCGGGCAGCCACCTGTGAAGGGCATCGCGGATGACACTCTGGTATTGCTGCGAGCCGCGGGCGCTGGCCTTCCAGGCTCCGCGGGGAACTTGCTAGAAATGTCCTGCTTTATCTACTTTACAGATGAAGAACGGAACGCAGGGCTGCCCCACACATTGGCGGTGGCACTGAGAAGCGAGACTGGCTGGTCTCTGATCCAGGCTGGCAACTTCTGGTCAGTCTGTAGCCGGGCCTGGGTAAACACACGTCTACCCTAAGACCTGCATTCATGTGGCACTAGGGTCAAACAGGTGGACACGGGCCCAGCGCTGGCTGTATCAAGGAGGGACACCAAGAAGCTGGGCACATTTACACAGCTCAATAACCCCTGGCAAGCCAGCCCAGTAAAAATAAATTTCTTTTATATACACACAACTAACATTTTCTCAGTCTTATAAACAAAGCCTATTTAGAAAACTTTTTGTTGATCTAATACATAAAACTTAAATAAAAACAGTGAAATACATTAAGACAAGCCCCTAACTCCTACTTGCAATTAGACCGCAGCTCGGAATCCGTCCTTATATGGAATTCAGAAGCCAGCCCACCTCGCTCAAAGAAGCTACCTAAGAGAAGGAACCGTGTCCTTTCCCCTTCACCCAGCACCTACCTCACGGCCTGACACATAGCTGGCAGCTAATAAATACCTGCTGGTAAAGCAAAGGGCACGGTCCACCGGCCTGGTCGGCCGCTGGCAGCGAGGCTGAGGCCAGGGCTCCAGGGAGGCCAGCCCGCGTCTGCCTGTTACCTGGGGCGAGACCGTTCCTAAGCCAACCTGCTCCACCTGCTCAGGGGTAATGAGTCCCATGGGCTGATTACCACCAGTGTCACCTACGCTGAGTCCTTCCTTTGTTGCAACTCTTTCAGCTCATGGTGCCCAGCTTCTTGGTGTCCCTCCTTGATACTGGGTCAAGGTTCTGCCCAGCCCTCTGTCCTCTGGCAGTGTCCCAGGTCCAGTCACTTCCCAGGCTGGAATTCCCCTGTGTGGACACACTTTTGTGGATCTGGTGGCCTCTGACCAAGCTCACGACACATCTGTGGTGTTTCATTTCCTTTTCAAGCTCAACACTGAAGAAATATAGACACCATTACCTAATTACCTGAAATTTATCAAATGATGCAATGATACTGACCCCAGTAATACTTGGTCAAGAAAGTCTGGGAAATAGATTTTAATAGCTGCAACGAAGAGGCATTGTCTAAACTAAAGCAAAGAGAGGACACAGCACGTGCGGGGACACGTGTGCTCCCCACAGGCAGACAGCACTTTCCCCAAGTCAGGTCTGGAGCCAGCAATCTTGTCATCTACTCGTTTCAGACACTTTGGCTAATGCCAGCAAGTGACCCGCAGGTCCGTCCACCCTCCTGATGCCACTTGGTGTGTCCCCAAGTCAAGGCCGGATGGGGTCAGGGACTGCGGGACAGCTGACCCCACACCATTCACTTTTCAAGTCTGTCTTGGGTTTGACTCCAGAGAGAAAAACATTCAGAGAAAAGAACCAAAATACTCATGATGATCGTCCAAACAGAACACCACCCACAACGGCAGACACACATCTGGGATGGACCACCGCAGCGAAATAAACACAAGCACTCGGTTCCCGGGAAAAGAAAAAGCAAAACCAAGCGGTTAAAGGAACACCGAGGTCGCAAATAAATTCACCTCTAAGAAACTCGCAGTCACACAGTTCAGAATGGGCAATAAAACTAAGCCTGCAGCTGGGCGTGGTGGTGCGCACCTGTAATCCCACTACTTGGGAGGCTGAGACAGGAGGACCACAGGTTCGAGGCCAGCCTTGGCAACTCAGTGAGACCCAGTTTCAAAATTGAAGAATAAAAAGGGCTGAGGGTGTAGCTCAGTGGTAGAGTGCCCTGAGTTCAATCCCCAGTACCACACACACAGCCTGCCACAGTGTGTTCTCACAATGCCACATAAGCAGCACAGAGCCCAGCCACGGCAGGAGTCCAGGAAATGTTACAGTGGAAGACGGACCCTAGGGACTGTGGCTTCAAGTACGTGCCACATGGGGCTCTCCGGGGGGACCTGCCCCTGCCGCCGAGTAGGCCGCAGCATCCACCTGCGCAGGTCAGCCTGGGGGAGCCGACGCCCCAGAGCACAGGGACGCTAATGCATCTCGGCACGAGGACCACAGACTGGTCTCCACTGATCAATCTCTGCTTCCATCCTCCAGGGGCGGGAGAGTTGACGCTGAAGTCTTTGTCAGCAGGGACACAAACGCATCCATCACTCTGCTCCGGCCTCAGGAATGGGCAGGTCCTGAGTCGTTGCCCAGGATGAAAAAGGCTGAATCTAACGGAACCTTCGGGGGGAATTTAGCACAGAGAAGACGTTACCTGAGTTGGAGCAGGGCCTGGCCTGCGGGCTAATACCCACCCAGCGGAGACGCAGCAAGACCTCGCTTCTGAATCAGCAGCAATACTCCTGATTCTTAAAAAATGGGCTTTGAGTTGGGCATGGTGGTGCACGCCTGTAATCCCAGTACCTGGGAGACTGAGGCAGGAGGATTGCAGGTTCAAGGACAGCCTCAGCAAGTAGCAAGACTCTCAGCAACCTAGTGAGACCTGTTTCAAATAACCAAAAATAAAAAGGGCTGGGGGTGTAGCTCAGAGGTAGAATGCCCCTGGGTTCAATCCCCAGTACCACACACACACACAAAAAGAGCTTTGGAAAATTTCTTCTTTGACCACCAGCCTCGTGTCTGTTAGAGACGCTGACTCTTTGCTTGACTAAGAGCCTACAAAAGCCATCGATGGCTCCACACGCAGTGTGTTCCGTTATGCATTTGCTCTATGGCTCCCCGTCGTGCGGGGACCTGCAGGGACTGATGGAGCTACCTGGGCTGTATCTGGTTTGGCTCTTGACTTACATGTAGAATACTTGAAAACAAAAAAATTGTAATAGCTACTGTGACATTATCAAGGGAGCGTCAATTTCCCCATTCTTTAGAAATGTTGACTATTTTATTTGTGGGAGGAAGGGCAGGCAGTGAATGGAGTTAGCTTAAAACCTATATTGACATTTAAATGTTAAGTTCAAAGCCGGGCATGGTGGCACACGCTTGTAATCCCAGTACTTGGGAGGCTGAGACCGGAGGATCCGGGTT